>CAJVPU010002059.1:0-11350 GCA_910591775.1 Dentiscutata heterogama | reverse complement strand
TCCCCCAAAAAATTTTAAATTTTCCTAAAAAAATAGAAAAATTTCATTTTAATCCGATTTCATTTTAATCTGCCACATTGATTGCAGTACTTTAGAACTTATCTATCCGTTAATCTATTTTAGAGTTGGGGCACGAGGTGTGATTTCAAATCATCATGTGGGCACGAGGTCGTGATGCTAAATAATCACACTAATTACATGAGAACTTTCCGTACCCAACCAATTATCTTGGATATCTAATAGACAAATGGATAAATGATTTATGGATGAGAACATTAACTTTTGGATATCTTATAGACAAATGAATAATGATTTATGGATGAGAACATAATTATCTATTAGATTTCGGTATCTAATATACTTGCTGGTAAAACCCAGACAAATTCCAAATTTCAACAAACAATTGCTACGTATTTATAAAGATTAAATCAAACAAGTAATCTTAATATTTTGCAAATACAGTATCCGATTTGCCATCATTCGACTTGTGATGGGGAACACTATTTTAGAGTAGGGTCACTTACTAAAAAGAGATCCTACAGCGAATCTCTATAATATCGATAAAGGTTTGTAGAAATATGTGGATAACCGTGATATGGGCATTTACGATATTCTCGGATTTTCAGAGCTTTAAAGACCAGCTCTAATCGGATCCTTAATTTTTTATTAATAATAATTTCCAAATTTCCTACATGGATACATGAATTGTTTTCCACACCTTTTTGAAAACAGTTATAAAATAGTCAAAGGAACATTAATATAAGAATCTATTATAAAAATGATGGAAAAAAAAAATGTAATGATTTCTATACAAATAAGCTATTATATCCATTTTCTTGACCTTTCAAACTCTAAAATAAATTACTACTTAGTTGCAGTTGTCGCATTTATTGGCTATTTTTTATACAAATGTTATATTCATTCTTTATATTTGTCACCATTACGTAAAATTCCTGGTCTTCCTGTTGATAATTTTATTCGTCTCTTTTTTAAACAAAGGGATAGGTGAAGCCTTTTTACTTAGTAAAACACTAGGTGAGATAGTTCGGTTTATGACTTATTGAACAAACCCAGTCTTTTCCGATCTAAATCTTATTCAACAAATATTAGTAACTTGTTCATATGATTTTCCAAAGTTTTCCCCCAAAATACTGTAATAAAGGATCTTATTGGTGAAGGCATCTTACTTGCTGTAAGAGATTTTCATAAACGACAAAGAAAAATGATGAATTCTTCATCGCTTTTACCAATATCAAGGTATTCTTTATTTCTATTGATCTGTCAAAAAAAAAAAAAATTAATCATTATTATATTTTAACTATTTGATTTTCTTAAATTTAAGAAAATGGTTCCAACATTCGTTCAAGCCAAGATGTTTGGATGATGCAAATTGGTAATAAGAAAGAAAAAAGAATAACCATTACTGAATTAATTCCAAAGATAACTTTAGATGTTATTGGTCTTATCAGTATGCATTAGTCTGCATTCATTTTTTAAGATTTTATCAATGACGTCTCTAACCGAAATCATAATCATAAGCATATTATTTTAATTACGACTACTTCAGAATCCGAATTGGCTCAAGCATATCATTTCATGATTGATCATTTTTTTCTGTCTTTATACACTGCCCTTGAAAAACCTTTTCCATTCATCAAAAAACTTCCAACTCTCTATAATAACCGATATTATAATTCTGCTAAAATTATCAAAAATATTTTCGAAAAACTTGCTGAAAAAAAAAAACACCTATTCGAGGAAAAAATTTATTATCTCTATTGGTGAAATCAAATGAAAGTTCGCCTGCCGATGAACAATTAACACAATGAATTAGTTAGTTAGTCAGGTAAAAATTTATATATAATTTATATTTTATTAAGTTTTATTTAATTATAAATTTATTAAATTTTCAATTCTATGTCATTTCTCTTTTCTGGACATGACGCAACTAGTTCTGTACTAATTTGGGCATTATACTTGCTAAAAATCCTGACACTCAAGATCATCTTCGTAAAGAAATACTTGATGTATTTACTGATCGTAATCATCTTCCAAACTTTTGATGAAATTGAATATTTAAAATATTTAGAATGTGTCTTTAAAGAAACTTTAAGAATGACTCCACCTGGTATAGTCCAATATCTTTTTATATTTAAATTTATTTGATTATTTATATTTCAGTTTATTTGATTTTATTTATCTCAGATTTATTTTATTTATTCAACTCTATTTTATTATATATTTTTTATTATTTCAAGCGTCTGTAATCGCTCGTCAATTTAAAAGATGAAATTATGAATGACTATAGTATTCCAAAGGTATCTTTCTAAGCAACTTTCATAGTTCAATTTATATGATATTAATATATGTACTTTATATTTTTTCTTTTAAAAAACTCAACTGTTAATTCCTATCTATGCAATCCATCATGATCCTTTAACTTGGAGTGCTGATGCAGAAGATTTTAACCCATCTCGATGACTTAACCCGGAAATAAACTCAAGAGTATCAAACAATAATTTCCTACCTTTTGGTGATGGGGATCTCTTGCAATATAGGTTATACCTATTCTAAATCAATTGATTAATAATACTTTTTATTAATAGTCTCACCTATACTGCAAGAGATCCGGTGATGGTTCGACAACTTGTTTAGGAATTGAATCTATTTTATCTATAATTATTAGAAATTTTGAGTTTAGATTAGTTGAAGGCTTTACTTTTAAAATGCTTTAACTAAACCTGTTCCTGGAATTGATTTATGGGTTTCAAAAGTGAATTACTGATTGTAATCGATTTGGCATTAGCCGGCCGACTAAGTCAGTCGATTTTTTAAAAAATCCGACTTAGTCAATTCTTTAGTTGTGTGAGGCAAAAATAAATCGATAATGATCTAAATGAGTATAATAGTAATTTATATGCGCAAAAATCCAATCTTAAGTTATTTTTTTTTATTAAGATATATCTATGGAGAGGTAGTTTTGATAGAAAACCAAGATGCATTATTTACTTTTGAACTCATGCTTGTAGCTTACGAGCTTCTTCTTGAAGAATTTGCCAACCGCCTAAAACTTATTTAATTAGTGGAAAGCTAATTGGCTTCGTCAACATTTTGCAAAAAAGCTTTAAAAATATTCAATCTAAGAACTTACAAAATGGTGCAACGATATTGTGGTAAAGCATCCAGAAAAGGTTTTTACTCTGAATACTTCATATAAATTCAAGAAAACGCTTTAGTATCTCTTATTAAGCGTGATGGAAGAAATAAAAATTTCTATCAAATAACGGTCGCACAAAGTCCAGTCATACCATAAGACCTGAAAACTGGACCCAAGAGACTTTCTAGCTTTAAAAACAAGATTACAAAATTGTTTGCTTCATATCCATTATTTTAAATATCTGG
This sequence comes from Dentiscutata heterogama, assembly GCA_910591775.1. Classification (NCBI taxonomy): domain Eukaryota; kingdom Fungi; phylum Glomeromycota; class Glomeromycetes; order Diversisporales; family Gigasporaceae; genus Dentiscutata; species Dentiscutata heterogama. The sequence goes on along the minus strand of CAJVPU010002059.1, from coordinate 7,948 downwards.
TGACAACATTATTGATCATTTAGATCCATATCAATCAATCATAGAAAGAAGTCATTGAAAAGATATAATGAAAAGGACTGTAAATCCTAATCGGCAATAATTCTTCTATCTTGGGTGATTTTAGAACCAAAATTAACATCGCGAATTATTAGCGAAAAGAAAGCTGATGCGTATTCAGTAACTAATTACCTCTTCATGGAACTGTATATGGCTTCACTGCTGCTACATTTTGGAATTTATGTAATAGACAAGAAAATACTATTGTGGTTATGAAAGTTAAAGATACTGATGAAATTCTTGGTGGATATAATCCTCTAGTATAGAGATATTAGTCAGGCTAAGTAAATTTTCAATTAATAAATAACGTAAAACACAGACAATGTTCTCAAATGACATTAAATTATCAAATAACCATTTTTTTCACTAGGATAACTGAAAATATTGTACAGTATATATATCAGTATATTATTAGTTAGCATAATAAACTTTATAACTAAATTAACTGAATTGATATTTGAACCTTCCAAGTTCAAATGACTTTTAAATGACTTTTAAATAACTCGAAAAATATGCAAATGACCCGGTCATTTGAACACTGGAAGACCTTTCATTATTCTTCTTATTACAGCTGATGTCTGGATCATCCCTGTGATTGTTTTGATGTCATATTGCCCACAAGGCAGCTTCATGATCTCACAGGGATAATATTGTTAACGCATAAAAGTAAATACAATTATTTTAATTGAAGCTAATTAAAAAATTGTATATTTTGTTGAATCTGTTCTAATATTCTAATAATTTTTTGAAGTAGCATCAACTATAAAAAACTTTGAACATTATGAAAACTACTCAATATTTAATAAAGACCAATATTTTATTGAATTTTAAAAAGTCATCTAGAAGCAGGAATAGAAAGCTGTATTTTAATAATAACAATAAAGTTTACGCTATTTGTACAGATTAAACCGAAATAAACATTCCGTAATTCTTAAGAATACTTCAGTATTTCTTACAAATATTGATTATATAAATTCAAATTTGCAATCCGAAATTATCACAACCTTTTCAGTAATTGTTCGTTCTCTCTGTCATCCTCATTATCTGATTCGCTGTCCTGGTAAAATAGAGGAACTTCGGTATCTGATGATGATGTCGAAAGAAGCTTGTGAGTTACTAACCCAATAATTGTGATAAAGACAGCACAACTAATAGTCGTAAACATCATGTTTTCAGAATTCGAGTTCCTACTTATTGATTTGCATTAACGTTAAGCGTTTTATTAAGATGCATTACAATTTATAAGTTTATATTACCTGCTTCGTAGCTTATAGATTATGGCTTGTCAGATGAAAGAGAATATTATTTATATCAAAGAAAAATGAATTTATATAACCGATTGAGTTTGAAGTCATATCACACATCATTATCAACTCGATTCTGTGATTTAAAGCAATAATCAATTATAAGAAATTTTCATTACAATTTAGTGGAAAAAACGTTAATAAATTCGCTAAAAGTATAAAGAATACAGATAGTGTTTTCGTTTAATATATATCTTTGATATAATAAATTTAGTACAAATCGTTTTAAATCACTCATTTGATTAAAAATAATACAGTATTTTCAAAACAAAAGTTTCTAATGTTTTTACATAAATATCAATTGTAATAAATGTTATAACTGAATTAAATGGATAAATCAGACAAATGTTATAACTTAATTAAATGGATAAATCAGACAAATGTTATATCTGAATTAAATGGATAAATCAGACTATTGTAAAATGGATGACGATTTATTTAATATACTGTCGTATAAAAGACCCAGGTATTGTAAGAAGAGTATTTAAGATTTTCATCACATATTCATCATGTTTTAAAGTACATGGATAATTTATAGAGAATGTTAATAATATTATAATATTTATTATGCAGAAACTTAAATCTCTTAATACACAGTAACTATATAGTAACTATATAACTATATAGTTATGATTAAATTTAATAATAACTTTATAGTTACTATATAGTTACTATACAGTTATTGCATATTAGAAGATTTAAGTTTCTGTAAAGTACTTATACATGTTAGCTTCTACATTAATAAACCCTTAATGTAATTAGTTAATATCTTACGAAACAAACTAGGTTAAAAATGTATCGTTAGAAAATCGGAAGAACGTTTTCTATCAGGGACATTCTAACTCGTCTACACCAAGTTAATCATTGAAAATGAAATTTGTAAACCTAATTATAAATTCAAAAAAAGTTTGAAATATTACAATCTACAATTTTGAATTATTTTGAGGAATTTTTCTGAAATCTTGCATCGCTTGAGACTGCCCTTCAATCTTCTTTAAATTTTCTAAAAATTCTTCAATGTATTTATGAAGCTGATTTGTTTGTTCTACCATCACCCAATGTCCTGCTTCTTCAATATGCTTATTATTTGTAAATTAATAAAATTATTAAATTCTTATATGGTATATTTAAAAACTTTCTTAGGTTATTAAAATAAATCTTTAAATAAAATACTTTTTTGGTCAAATTCTTGCAATACAAATGCATATCCTCGGCCATGTTGGGGGTAATATAAATATCTTTACCAGATGTAATCTAAAATAATTTTATATTTGTAATTATAGGATTAGTATATATAGTCAATGTATTTATATATATTTTGTGATAAACTTGCCATAAGAGCTTGATGATCTATATGCTTCCTGGCACCTAAAAAAAATAAATAAGAATTATACATCAATTTAATCAAAAATATTAATAAAAGATATTCATTAATCAGGCTTACCTTTCTCATCTTGAAAGTTGAATTTTCTAGTCTTATACCAATTCAAAGGTCCATGAAACCGGTGAACTTTGTATTGTGAGATGTAGTAATCCAATTCCTTATAAATTGATCATAATTTTAAAACATGATATCTGTTTTTTTTTGTTTTGTTTTTTTTTTTTGACAAGAGATAAAATACTGCAATGATATAGTCACCTTTTGTGTGATCAAAGGGCTTCGTTCTATACCTTCAAACGAAATTCCTGTCATAGATTTTCCATCATAAATTTTAAAAAGGTCATCTCGTTTTGAAGTACGATAAATGACTTTGAAAAATGATTCTAACTAATTTATCAATTTGTTTTTTTTTAAAAAAAAAATTGAAGTTAACGATTACAGAATTAATAGCTTCATTCGTATATAAAAATCAATAAATTTCACTAACATCATTGTCTAGCTCAATTTCAGCTTTTGGATGAGAAAGATAAACCTGATATTGCATATTTGGAAAAATTTCTGCCAAAGTTTCAACACTGATAAACGTATCATTAGGTGGAAAGTAAGGAGTGCAAATACTGCATCATAATTTTTAGTTAGTATAAGATAAAATTCTGGATTAGTAATTGAATCAGCATGCATTTACCTAATTACGGCACGAACTCGTTCTGGGTGATGAATACACATTCGCCAAGCTAATGCGCCGCCCCTTTATATTTGATAAATTTCTTGATTGCATCATCCAAATAATAATAATTTAAACAGAATAGTAACCCATATATATTTATATATATATATTTACCAATCATGACCCATAAAAATTGCCTTTTGAATTTTCAATTGATCCATTATCTCTCTAAGATCCTTGCAAACATTCTTATAACCGTATTGATGAAGACTGTTAGGTGGGCATCGAGGTGATTCCTAATAAGTTATTTGAGACGTCAATTCCATTAAATATAAGAAACATTAAATTGCTGAATTTTAATATGAATACATACTGTTTGACCATATCCTCGAAGGTCAGGTGCGATTACCCTAAAACCCTTGGATACTAGGAAAGGAATTTGATAACGCCAGCCATACCATCTAAAATTATATTAAAATTGTGCCAAGAATAATTTTTTTTTTTTGGTATCATTCATACTTACAAGTCTGGAAACCCATGACATAATATTATAGCGTCGTTTCTTTCTTCACCTTCGTCTACATAATCTTTTTTTTTTTTTTTTTTTTTTTTTTTTTTTTTGCCATTGAACAAATAAATATAGGAATTTAATTTTTATAAAAGAAATGATATAATAAAATTTTATGAAATTGACATAAAAATCTTACGATAAGTGATTCCATTAACAAAAGAAAATTTATGGCGAAAGGAATTCGGATATTGCGGGTCCATGCGACTTGTTTTCATTTCGATACATATCCAAAAAGGGGTGCATTACTATTAACTGCTTTCGTGTAAATTTATAGTGAGAAGCCCCGAATATTTCCGAGATTCCGAGATGATCGTTCAATCAATCGTGTAACACAATGTGTATTTTTATGTAACAGATAATTTTCAAGTTTTTTAAATTCTTACATACCTTTCAATATGCCGAGCACAGAGTTAACAAATTATAATTTTCATGCCGAATATAACTCTTCAACTAGTGCGGATGAACTTTTCGTTAAGCATAGTATTCCCGAGCTACGTGCTCTTGAAAAAAGAACAAGGTATGCTAAAATTATTGCTATTTTATCGTTATATTAAAAAATAAGCCATTATACTAAAAATAAAGGTGCTAATACGTAATAGATCCGATATTGAGAAAAAAAAACAGGAATTAAGGCTTATGGTTGGGTAAGAACAAGATCAGAAGGTTCCGTTCCATTCCGACTATCATTAAAAGGTCAAATTAATTTATTACACTTTAGTGAACGATATCGTGACCTAATCGATGCAGCCGATAGTATAGTTAACATGCGCCATTGTGCCTTATCTATTCAAGAAGAATTACATCACATGCAAGATTCTTGTGATGTTAATGTTCTGAAAAGCACTGTTAGAGCTCAAATAAATGAAGACAAAAAGGGAACAAAAGGTATGGCTTAATAATTTCTTTTATATGATCTTTACAGAAATCTCTTAATATGAAATAACTGTACAGTAACTTTATAGTAATTATATAGTTATTGTTAAATTTAATCATAAATATATAGTTACTATGCAGTTATTGTATTAAGAGATTTAAGTTTCTGCATAGATGTTTTTGAAAATTTAAATTTCTGTTTAATCCTATCAAGATGAAAAGAAGCATCACCTATATTCATCAGCTGCACAAATCAAATTATTGGTGGACGTTCCAGAACAGGTTAATAACAATTTAATTTTGTAATTTAAATTATTATAATATTAATCTATTAATCTTTTATATTTAATATTTTTTATAGATTTGGCGATCTTTAGAAAGCCATAAATATTTAAATGCTAGTCGTTTATACCTTATTGCAAAGTTGGTGTATAAAAATCTTCAAGCTCATAATGAAGATTCACCTTTCAATGTGTCGGTAATAGCATAAAAATATAAATGCTTTAATATCTTTCTCAAATATTTGATTTATCTCGAATATTGGATTTTTTTCAAAATATATATATATAATTTTAGGTGACCTTTCCGGTTGTTCAACGTCAATGGGATGCTGTCAGTCACTTTAAAGCTCAAATTCTTCAAAAAGCCACGCTATATTTAAAAGTTATTGAACAATCTGAGCAGGTTATAATAATTATAATGATTAATGTCCTGCGCTTCTGATAATTTGGCACACTTACATTGTTTATTTTATTTTTTTATTTAAAGAGTCTTGCAGAAACGCTTTGCGCAATAATGTTGCTGGACGATGTGACCAAAAAAGATGTATTTCGTAAATGTCTTGATATGCGAACATCAGCGCTGATACAAATTTTAGAAAAGTCCGAAGCAAAAGACATAAAATCAATGGTGGAACAGTTCAAGGAAATGATTCGTCTTATTCGAGGCACTGTTTATCATGTTGGTTCTGTATTCATTAGTGCAGAGAATGAACAATCATTATTTGAATCATATCTGCATCAACTACAACAAGGATTCACTGTTTATGAAGATTTTGCACAACCATCTCCTGCTTTGGTGTCTCCGCGTGATTCAAAAGCTTCTTTAACCCGTCTATATTCGCCTTCGACAAATATACACTTACTTGTACGTTACCTCCCTGAATCAATTCAAACATTTACTCCCTTTTTACATATGTCTGGTACACGTGGCCAACTTTCACAAGAAGATATTACAACGCGGATGAATTTATGGGTAGACCAAATTGTTGAACAATTCCATGAAAAACTTGATGACTTGTTATCAAAAGTACCTTGTGCAAAAGAGTTGCATGAATTAAGGAAAATAATTTGGGAAATTTTAAAAGAAGATGAATGCGTTAAAGAGGAAAATCAATCTTCGTTTAAAAAGTTTCCAAGTAAAGTTCATAGAACTAGTTTTGGCTTTGAGCTGAACATAAAAAAAACAGCTTTGTCTTGGTATCTTGTAAATATTAAAATTTTTATCCTTAATTGGTTTGTTGTGAGTTTTACTGTTCGGTAACATATATGTTAATGTATTATGTAGACATGCCATCTTGTTTTTCACAAACCTTTTTCTATTTGGAATGATTTGTTAAGGAATGGTTTCAACAAACGATTCAAAGATATTATAATATCTTCGTTTGTTGAATTATCTAACCAACCAGAAAAGTTGCTTAAAAATAGACTGTACAAACTTGAAGATCCCAATAATGAAGGTAAAAATCACGCATAATAATTTATAATTTATAAGAAATATATACTTATGACTATGTTTGATCAAAAATCAGAAAGGCATCTTGGAAATTTTATTTGGGCGCATGGATCTACATTTTTTAATTCAAAGCCTCACGATAATACTGCATCAGTTTTCAAAAATCGAATAGAGCTCCTTGTCTCTGGACAAACATCCTTTGTTAACGATGCTAAAGTGGCTTTTGACAAAATTTTAAAGGATATTAAGAATGATATGGAACCAGTATTTGCTTTATCAGGGAACGGTCGTACTAATGATATATTTCTAGATAAATTTGCGAGTGGTGAATTGTTTAATGCCAATAGGTATTTTTCGTTTGATTCACATAGGATTCCTCAAAAATTCAAATCCGAAGCATACCTAACTAAGCTAGGATCTTGCTCTATTTAGTGATACGGAGGATTTATCCGCATTCTTTCAAGAAACAATTATAAGTTCTGTTACATCTTATCGTAACCAACTTTATAGTTTATTGGAAGAGGTTGATACAAGTGATAAAAATCAAGCTATAGCAGTAAACAATTGTAATGTCATTTCATAATTAATAATTCATAATTCATTTTCATTTCGAATTATTTATTTATGTTATTTGATTTATTTATTTAGCTAAACGATTGCTTATTGGCCGTATTGCATATACGATTGCGTACGAGTCTGCAGAACTGCCTATACTTTTGCAATTGATATTCATCAAGGAGAAAAAAGTAAATCAATTTAATAGTCGCCTTTCATCATCATCATCATTAGGTTTGTTGTAAATTTTAGTGATATGTTGATAAAATTTTAACACTTACACAAGATGTCATATTCATTTGACTTGTACTATATGAAATTTAGATGCACGCCTAGTAAATTTACGCCAGACCTTAATGGATGTTTATTTCCCGGCTCATCAACCATGGATTAAATGGATCACTCATAATGTACAAGATACTATTTATAAAATGTTATCTAATACTCATTGGGATGAAACCAATGTGCAAACATTAGTTTGGGAAGGTAAGCTCTAATAATTTATGAACTTATACAATAATTCTGAACAAGAAACTTAATATTTAAGCGTATTTTTATATATAGAAGTAACTATTCAAGATCCGGTACAGGGTCAAGAAGGTAATAAAATGAAGTTGCCTTCACAACCATCAACCACAATTATGAACTGTTTGTTTAATGTTTGTCAAGAAATCAATCGTGTTGGCAGTCCAACATTACACGAGGTATGCTTTATATTAAAAATTTATTATTGCTGAATTTTAATATGAATACATACTGTTTGACCATATCCTCGAAGGTCAGGTGCGATTACCCTAAAACCCTTG
>CAJVPU010002058.1:0-11354 GCA_910591775.1 Dentiscutata heterogama | reverse complement strand
ATAAAAATATTTAAAAATATTTTTTTATAGATAGATACTATCGATATGACATCGACGCCTGATAGAATGTATAAATACATTTTTCATATCAGAAATCACTTCTCGAGGCTTTCGTATGCAGAACCCTCACTGTCTAAGACAGCAGAAGAAGCTGCGGCATGCTTACTCAATTTCTGTATGATATATGGCCCTCCAATTGTATTACATTCTGATAACGGTGGTGAGTTCGTTGGAAGGGTTGTTAAAGTGACATTAAGTCTCTGGCCGACCATTAAATTTGTCAATGGTAGACCAAGAAACCCACGTTGTCAAGGAATGGTAGGAAAAGGGAATGGCATTCTTGAAGCCAAATTAGGATCCTGGATGGAAGAAACGGGCTGAACCGACTGGAGTATAGGATTAAAATTTGTTATTTGTGTGTTTTTTTTAGTTTTTTTTTTATTTTTTTTTTTATTTTTCATTTTTTCAGTTTTTTTTTTGGATTTTTTTTTCTTTTTCTTTATTTATTGTTATTCTTTTTTTTATTTTATTATTATTTTTTTTTTGTTTCGTTTTTATTTATTTATTTAATTTTTTTTATTTTTGTCGTTTTTTGTGTCTTTTTTTTTGTTTTTTTTTTTTATTTTTATTTTTATTTTTTTTATTTAATTTTATTTATTTTATTATATGATTTTTTTTATTTATCGTAATTTTAATTCTTAATTATGATAATTTTTATTAAATTTTTTTTTATATTTTTTATTTTTTATTTAACTTTTTTTATTTACTTATTTATCGTTTTTTTAATTTTTTTTCTATTTATCGCTATTTTTTATTTAACTTTTTTTATTTACTTATAGTTTTTCAAATTTTTTTCTATTTATCGCTATTTTTTTATTTAATTTTTATTTTATTTAATTTTATTTATTACTACTAATTTAATTAAAATTATTATAATCATTTAGGGGCCATAAACACTCAGTATTGTAGCGCGCATAAATCAATTCCTTATAAAATAGTATTCGGACAGCTCCCTCACTGTGATACCAATTTAATTGATATATATGAAAGCGAGGAGTCATTAAATAATTACGCCCTAATACCTGAAGGTTCCCAGTCAACTATTTATTTCTGACAATAGTAGTGAAATGTTAGAATCAGAATTCTATAGTGATATAGATAGAACAAGTTCAAGAAAATTATGGTGACTTAGATTTTGAAATACAAGAAATCGATGATCCAAACGATCAAGATATTGATGATGATAATGCACAAAAAATTTATGATGATCTATTATCGTTATATTATTCTGAAACTGGAGAGGGTTCTAAAAACACACATGCTCCAGGACTTAACGAAATCATTGATTCAGATGATAATTTCGAAATTGAAGAGCACTCTATGCATACACTAGCCCTGGAAGTTATTGAAATCATCGATTCAGATGATGATGATAATCGGCATTACACTGCGCAAGAAAAAAAGAAGTGGCGAGCTCAAATGGATGAAATTAAAGTTAGTTAATTTATTTACGAATTAATAAATAAATAAATTAAAAAATATTAATAACCAAATATTTATTTTTTTTTTTTTGTTTTTTTTTTTCATAGCCAAACTTGACCTGTCCATCTTTTGAAAAGCACGAAACAGTTCGACAATTGGCAATTTTAAATGTAAAGAGAAACCGGGAGCTTATACGAAGTAGAATGGAAGATAAATATAAGGTTAAACGTAGTCAAACATTCGAGCCTGGCAAATTCATAAAAATTCGTATACCTGATATTGACAAGAATAAAATGAGTTAAAGATCCTTACCCTGCAAAGTACTTCAAAAAAAGCCTAATATTGACTTATATCAAGTTGCTTGCCAGTATGGGATACTTGAAAATTGGTTTCCAGCAAGCGAACTTGAGCTACTTGAAACTCCTAATTATCCTTCTCTTAATGTAGTTCCTCTGAACAAAACAATTTCGTTGAGACAAGCAAATTTTAAACAAACCAATGACCTATTAAATCAATCTTCAAGACAAAATAATAACAACGGCAATATTTTATTAAGTAAGTAATAATTTATTATAAATCATATCGATATTACAATGAGCTAATAAGTTTAATTTTAATAATATAGCAATAATCAACCTCTTCAAAACAATCGTTCAAATGGTTGTCGTTGCCAAAAAACCAACTGTTCTACTAATGCTTGTTCTTGCCGAAAGAGTAACTTGCTATGTACACGACTATGTGGGTGTGTTCTATGTGGTGAATGTAGGAATCAATAAGATTCTTTTTTAAATTTTTATAGCAATAATTTATGCAAATCTCTTATTTCTTTTAAAATAATGTATGGAAATTTCTTTTAAAATTTTATATGTAAAATTATTTGAATGCTTTATGATATAATTAATATTTTATCGGTCATACATTTTCACCGATTGAGAAATAACCTAAGTCGTTTCAAAATTTAGAAATGACTTAGGTCAATTCGGAATCGACCTAAATTGTGAAATGAATCAGAACAGATATACCAAACACATTTTATTTATTTATTTATTACATAAAAGAGTGATATTATATGTAAAATTTTTACAAAAGAATCTTTACTTCAAAGTTGAAGCAGGTTATCATAGTAAAATTTTGTGTTAGCTACGGTTTTTTTTTTGTTACAGTATTATACAAAAATCTTTGCTATTTATTGGTTCCAATCAATATGAGTGATCCGGATTTGCAAAACATAAGTGTACCATTGTAGTTATGACTCAATAATAAGTAATAATTTGTAATAATAAGTAGTTCAACATGAAAAACTTGTTTACGCGTCTTTTAATCTAGATCATATCTAGTGTTAACAATATTATTACACTTTTAATATGTATTACGTGAAAATTAACCAGTTACATACGTAGTTTATTTCAATCAAACAATGGTAATGGCATATGTCAACTAATAATCAACATAAATATATTATCGTAACTTAATTACGACAAATAAAAAATCAAACATTTTTAATATAAGGAGATATACGAAAATTTAATCTTTAATTTCAAATACTGAAATAATAACGATATTTTCAAATTATTACATAATAACGATAATCGATATTTTCCATTTATTGACAATGTTTGTACAAAAATAGTAAAAAGATTTGTTTGTGCTAAATTCGGAAAGTAAAAATATCTAGACACAAATTAAGAAATCGGGGAAAATTTATCATTTCACAAAGTGTTTGTAACACTATTGACGTTTAATAATACCGATTTTGGAAATAAATTTGAAATTAAGCGCAAAAAAGAAATTTCCATAGAGAAATATATAATTTATTGATTATACGTAAAATGTCAGCATTCTTGGCGTTAATAAAAATAAAGTGTCAACGTTCTTGGCTGTTAAAGAAATTAGTTAAAGAAATTAAAGAAGGCAAAAAAAATTTTTACAAAATATCTAAAAACTTTAATCTAAAAACGTTATCTTTCACATAAATCAGTTCAGCGTAAAAATATCGCAAGTTTTAAAGGTCAATTTTAAATACGTAAACTACGTATCGATCGATACGTTACACAAATATGGCATATCGATTAGATAGAATAAAAGTTTGTAACATTGTACAAAGAATGATAATATTTCTAAAGAATAAGATCATAAGGATTATGTAGGAAAGTTATAGCGTTACAGTGTTACGGTAAAATAGCAATGTATAAAATAACGTACGTACGTAGTACGTAAATCAATTCTGTTAAAGTAATTGTTAATTCGAAAGTGAATACGTATGAGTGCATTAATGTTAATAAAATATGCATCATTTGTTAATTAAATATGCAGGCAAGTATAAATGATGAACATAATATGAGATTAATGCATAAAACAATGTGGGGATAAATGACTCAAGTATTTTTTGTTTAAGGGAAAAAGCCCAACACGTAGAGTCGGTAGTAATTTAAAACTTGAGTATTATTGTTTTACAAATCACTTTTAAAAATCAAATTATACATGTTGTATAGTAAAAAAAAAAAAAAAACACTAAACGAATGTAATGCATGATTAAGTGCATGATTAAATGCATGTTTCACAACAGGTAATGTAGAAAATGCAAAATTCGAAATGAACATAGTCTTAAAAATCTAAAGACAGATTTTTTATTTTACCTGGTTTTTTCTTCAACGCATAGACAATAAAAGTAATAAAATATACTTTGTATAAATCATCACTCAATATGGTACTGTATTAATCTATACTATACTAATTTAGTAATTTTCAAATTGAATAAAATTTTCCATATAGCCTTATTCTGATAATGGATGGTACACAATTTGTTATACAAAGTATTTTCAGAAAACAATCCTGCATTTATAGACCATTAAAAATTTCAAATTTTTGTGTAATACTTGGACCTTTATAGTAAATTTCAAATTCAAAGTTGTGCAGGGTAACATATTAAGGATTAAAGTTCTTATTTTAATTCGTTAATCCGATGCGAAGGGTACATTTCTGTATAATCTCGGGCACCTCCATAACATGCAACTCGAGAAAAACATACTAAAAATTAGATTTATATAATAAAGTATTAGTTAAAATATTAACTACAATACTGTATTAAAAGAATTATTTTAGCGTAAATTTCTTTGTTAATTGTATAACTTCATTTCTCAGCCCATTTGACCAGAAAGGAGACAATTAGATATTCATAAAAATTATTACTAAGATTTTTCACGTTTTACAAACTGTTGTTTATCAAAACTTTGAATTTCAAATTTACTTTTTTCTATTCTACCCATTCCACAAAAGTTAGAATAATTCTGTTTTTTTAAATAAAATATCGGATAAAAAAAATTCACACCATGAATTTTAGCATATGATCATTAACTCATATTAATGTCGAATTAAATTTGCTTCCAACCTTTTTCCGTCTATTACACGCTTTACCTCACCTTATTTTAATTATTAATTATTCTCCGAATAGATGTTTCCGAGGAATAAGTTTTTTTTTTATTCAAGAAAAATTATGTCAGAAAAAAAAAAAAAAAAACTTTACGCCAATATTTGCCATTTTTATTACTAACATTTCTTTGTCTAATAAATGGTGTGAAATTACTATATTATATAAACTATTCGGAAGACCAACGCAATATGGTAATTAAGTATCAATAAACAATTTAGGTAACATTATCGCGTGTTTTTTATTAACTCACGAGCCATCTTAGATTTTTCTACAAAATAAAATAAAAAAAAAAATTTCCAATTTGCATTCTGAACATGCTTAATTTGGTTCAAAATTTATATAAATACATTTCTTTAATTCCTTCGTTTATAGATTTAGCTAGATTTAATAATTGATGTTGTTTTGAGGTGTGACGAGATACTGTCCTATTCGTTTTGTGCTCTTGTAATACGATAAAAATATATTTATTTATTTATTACGCTCCTAACTTTACTTTTTTTTTTTTTTTTTTTTTTACCTCCAATTTATCAAATTTTTTTTGTTCATTAAATTTGTTGGAAGGTCTTGAGCACCTATTATATTAGGTCTATTTTTATTTTTATTTTTTTTAAAAGGAATATAATAATAATTAATAACCATAACCATGACCGAAGAAATTAAAGATCATAAGGAACATGTTAGTGAAGTTAAAATTGAGAGTGATTACGATAAAAAACGTCGTGAAGCTCTCGCAGAAATTGATAATGCTAAATTTGGATGGTTTCATATTAGAACATGCATTGTAGCGGGTGTGGGGTTCTTTGCTGATGCCTATGACATTTTTGCTATCAATCTTGTGGTAGTTATGTTAGGCTACGTATATTATGGAAAAAATTCTCTCCCTTCTGATGTCGATTTAGGTTTAAAAGTTGCCACCCCTGTCGGAACTTTTGTCGGACAGTTTGGTTTTGGTTTGTTAGCTGACCTTTTAGGTCGTAAAAGGGTATGTTACTATTTATTATTTATTATTTAAAATTCATTATTTTTTTTATTTTTAATTAATTAATTAATTAATTAATTAACTATCTTATAATTTATTTATTTGATTTTTTTTTACTTTCAACAATTAATTATTTAGATGTACGGCATAGAGTTGATGATTATCATCTTCTGTACATTGGCTATTTGCCTTGTATCGAATTCCTATGTCTATGATCCTAATACAAAAGGTTTTACCAACAATGCAAGCGTTATCTCCGCTCAAGGCCTTATGCTATTCTGGCGTATTATCTTGGGTATCGGAATTGGTGGTGATTATCCTCTTTCAGCAAGTAAGTTTTAATTCTTTTTTATCTTATGTTATTCTACTGTTTCATTTTATTATATAATCTCATGTAACCTTTTTTAAAAGTTATCGCTAGTGAATTCGCTACGACTAAACGTCGTGGTGCTATGATTTCTGCTGTCTTTGCTATGCAAGGAATCGGCATATTATCCGCTGCCATCGTTTCAACAATTACTGTAGCTGCTTTCCAGAGCGTTATCTCTCCAACTGATTATTCAAAAATTGATTATATATGGAGAATTGTCACAGGCTGTGGTGCGGTGCCCGCCGTAGTTGCCCTTTATTTCCGACTTACTATCCCTGAGAGTCCACGTTATACTATGGATATTGAACGTAATGTTAATCAAGCTGCTAATGATATCTCAACTGTATTAGAATATGGCACATATAAACCTCGTGAACAGGATGTCGTAATTAAAGTTGATGCTCCTGAATTCAGTTCCGGCGACTTCTTCCGATACTTTGGTAATTGGAAAAATGGTAAAATTTTATTTGGAACTGCTTTTACGTGGTTCGTTTTAGATGTGGCCTTTTATGGTGTCGGTCTTAATAATAGCATTATCTTGAGAAACATTGGTTTTCTTGGTGACGGTAAAGATCCCTATGAAACTTTATTTAAAGCTTCTGTTGGTAATATTATCATCGCGTTATTGGGTACTGTACCTGGTTATTGGGTTACTGTATTTACTGTTGACCATTGGGGAAGACGTCCTATTCAACTTTTCGGTTTTGGCGCTCTTACCGTATTATTCGTTATCCTCTCTACTGCATATTGGCAACTCCTGAATATTATTTGGCTTTTTATTATATTATTTACATTAGCTCAAGTAAGTTATATTTAAATATTATATATTTATATGAAATTTTATTAATTACTTATTAATTACTTAATTACTTATTATTAATTACTTATTAATTATTATTATTATTATTTTCTTTTTTTAGTTCTTCTTTAACTTCGGCCCCAACACTACTACTTTCGTCATTCCTGGTGAAGTATTCCCAACTCGTTACCGTTCAACTGGTCATGGAATAAGTGCTGCCTCTGGTAAATTAGGCGCAATTATTTCACAAGTTGGATTTGCCAAATTACAGTATCTTGGCGTAAATGTGTTATTCGGAATCTTTTCTGCCTTCATGTTTGCTGGTTTTGTTGTCACATTCTTTTGCACACCTGAGACAAAGAATGCCACTTTGGAAGAATTGTCAAATGAAGATCAAGAAGGCTTTGTTAAGGGTGTACATAAGCCTATTATTATCGATGCCAGTAATACTAATAATACTAATAATAATTAAATGACCTGTTTACCATAGATTCTGGACATTTATTTTATAGTATAAAAATTTTTCATGTGCATCAAAATTTAAAACCTGTTCATGTATTTATATTCATCATCATATTACCCTATACACTCATTTTATCCCATCAAAATTATTATTATAATTCGATAAAAAAAAAAACTTACCAAATTTTTAAGAGCTTTTTTTTTTCTCTCTCTCTCTATAAGACATCGTTTGTATTATTAATTTTTAAAAATATTATATTAATATTCATCCCAATATGGTTTTAATATATACAAAACTAGTATTACACATATGGGTAACTTTTATTATCTATTTTGTATAGTGTAAAATATACTACGTAATGTTATATTGATATTTTTGGGGCACATGGTATAACAAATTAATTATATAGTACTTTTTTATTATATATATGATTGACTAAACGTCAATAAAATAAATTAAAATATATTTTAATTATACTATCTTTTAGATCGTCAAATGTTCATAAGCAAATTTGCCTAATGAATATCTTAATCAAAAGTAACGTTTTGTTCACAAATTATATACATGAATTAATTGAAATATTTAGAACATTTTTTAAATTTCGTTTTAAAAAAAGTTTTTTTTTTTAAACCTGTTCGTAAGTTGCGGCTTATTTATTTTTCTATATCAGGAAATGCCTAACTGTTCTAAATAAAGTTTCTTAGCTTCTAAATCCTTAATATTATTATACTGTATAGCAGAAAAACTCTCAAATATGAGTAAAAATATTTTACATTAATAATAATAATAATAATAATAATATTGTGTTTCCATAATTTATATTTGAATCTAATATTGCCTAACCCTCAACGATAATTACTAAATATTGGGTAATTTCGTGAAGTTACAACCATCGTATGTAGGTGAGCTTACTAATCATTCCGAATTTTACTCCGAAGTTAAGCTGATAATAAAACATGAAATTTGTATCTTTTAAGATTATTAAGCACTTGTCATAGATTGGATGAATTTAGAAAGAGTTCATCCTCCTCAATCAAAGGCATCTAATTTCTCAGAAAGTTAATGTTAAAATCAGAACGTCTACTAACTATTACGTTATTTTTTTAACGTCAACACAAAAACTCAAGACTTGCACTTTAAATTCCACGTGTACGTACGTACGTACTTACGTACGTCGTACGTGAAATAATTAATGTATACGCGATTTACATGCACTACACCTTCGAAAATATATAATGGAAGGCAGATTTGAGAAACGTGGGACAAAAATTACACAGTGACAATGTGCTTGGCTTTAACCATTCCTTAACTTTAAAATAGATTATCGTAGATCTTTCAACCGCTTAAAGTTTACCCCGACAAGTACTACATAAAATGCAAATAAATAAAAAATAAAAGTTACAACAATACATTATAACAATACATTATGCATAATAACAAAGAAATCTATACTCATTTATTTTAAGTTGGGATTAAACTTTAAATTACAAGTTTAAGTTCGAGACTAGACTATCTATGTAGTTCAAGGCTTTGATCTAACTTAAACCATTAATATAATAGAAAAATGATAATAAGTGAATAAAAATTTTGAATACAATGTTAGGGCGTGGAAACTTGCGAAGGTAACGCCGATACTAATGTTAAGAATGGAAATTTTGATAATGCTATAAATGTCTATCATTTTTGTGCCCAAGGCACGCGTATTTTGTGTTTCGCGTACGTAATTACGTACATACAGTAAGTACGTAAGTACGTACGTACGTATTACACATATTTTCATCGATCTGACCAATAAAAAAACTCAGGATCGTGAGTGGATGTGACTGTGAGAGATTTTTGCTACTCCGAATATTATTAGCATTGCACATAGAAATCTGGGACATCTTTCAAAAACCATTAAAATTATTTTTATTTCACTTATTACAGTAAAATAAACAAAAATAATGTATACATATATTTTAAAAAAAAAAAATTAACTAAAGTTTTTTTTCATATTGACTAATAATTTAATAGCTTTATCATTTCCATTATTGGCTGCAAGATTTAAATATTTTAATCCAAGTTCTTCATTCTTTTGCGTTTCATGATTTCCATTATAATAAATCTCTCCCAAATAAAACATTGCATCTGTATTTTTATTATCAGCTGATAATCTTAAATAATGAATAATCTCATCACTCATTATTCCTTTTTTACTATCGGATTTTTCTTTTACAATATCTTGAAGCAATAATAATGCATATTGAAGCTGTGCATTAGTATGGTCATTATCAGCTGCTTCTTTAAAAAGTTGTTTTGCCCGCTCTTTATTCTCTTTAACTCCATACCCATTAAGCAAATAATACGCCTGCCAGTATTTTGCTAATAGATCACCAAGAGCCGAATTTTCCTCGAAACATTTCCATGCTTTGTCGTATTCTCTCTTTTGATGACATTCAATTCCTTTTTCAATAGGCATTAAAAAATCTATAGTTTCAGGCTTTTCTTTGAACTCTTTTTTCGTTTTATTACCTAACTGTCCAGAAGAAGGGGTAATTGGATTGCTTGCAGCTAAGGTTTCAAGTTTTCGATGTAAATTTGAGAGGTCTATTCGTTGATCTGGATTATGTCGCCAAGCTATTTATTAAATAAACAGAAAATAAGTTAAAATACTCGATAAATCTGTAATTATTATTAAAATTACCTTCATCAATTATCTCAATAAATTCTTTTTGAATTTGTTCATCAACAGGATTATTTAAATTTCCGATTAAAAGCTTTTCTCTTTTACCACTTAAAATATGTTCTGCTATATCTTTCATTTGCAAACTTTCATAAGGAATCTTTTCATAACATAGTTCCCAAATAAGCATTCCGAAACTAATTGCGAAAATAATTGTTAAATTATAATTTAAAAAGAATTTAATTGATGAAATTAAAACGATAATTACCTAAATATTTCACATTTAGATGTATATGTATTATTTGTAAGATTTTTATCAGTGCGATTTTTAATTTGTTCAGGAGCCATCCACTGAATATTATCTATTAGATTGGCTTCCATTACTTTCGGTAATCTGAAATTCCCAAGCTTTGAGCTCAGGGTTTGTGTCACCTATAATTTAATAACATTTAATAACTTATTAAATATTTTAAATTTAATTTAATATACCTACAAAAACATTTTCACATCTAATATCGTGATGAAAAATATTTGCTCGACGTAAAAATACAATGCCGCAGCATATATCACGAATAAATTGTAATTTTCTAATCCAAGGAATATCGAATTTATTATAAACCTCTTTCAAAGTTCCATATTCGCACCATTCAAAGATCGTATGCTCAACGCCATTAATCTTTGAGAGTCCATAAAAGTCAAGAATATATTGTGATTGATTTAATTTTCCGAGAACTAATAAGTCACGTTCGGTATCTTTAATGAGATGATCAATAGCTGGTTTACATGCAACGTTATTTACTCCGTAAACTTTTTTAAAGACTCGACCACGAATGTCACCTTTTGTAGAAACATTAGGATCGCTCAATTCATTTGAATCAATCCTTTGCGCCTGGACATCTAAACTTTTAGATTTTTTTAAAATATCTATATTTTGAGTTAATTCATCAATGTTATGATCGATATTTTCAGATATACTATCGTCCAATTCCCTGAGAGTCTATCGACGATTCAAAAAAAGAAAAAGGGTTTACATTACGGTAACGAGATAAATCAAGGCGAAATGAGTTTTCAAAGATTATACTTACTTTTTCAACTTCCGATAGAGCTTTATCAACACTTTTAGCGTCTGAAACTCTGTCATTTTCATTAATAATTGCCATAGTAAAATT
>CAJVPU010002057.1:0-11356 GCA_910591775.1 Dentiscutata heterogama | reverse complement strand
CTAGAATTTTGAAAAGAATTTATAATTTTTTAAATAAAATTAAAAATTATTAATAATATGGGGTATATTTTATATATATGATATAAGATTTTATTTAAACCATATTTTATAAACTTATTATAAATTTTTTTTAATTTTACTAGAAATCTTTAAGTAATAAAAATTTAAAGCTCTTGCTTTAGAAATTTAAGTTGTTATTTTTTATATAATTACAATATTGTATTAAGAACTATGGGTTTAAAACTAATATTTAAAGAGTTTGTTAAGAATTTGTAAATAATTTTTTTTATTAAATTTTTTTTTAAAATTTATTTATTTTTAACTTATAAGCAACCCAAAATTTTTTTTATAATATAAAATTAAATACTACTATAATATAATTCTTATTTTCAAACATTATCAAAAAAATTATTTAAAAGTTAACTTTTCCTGTAAATTACTTTACTAAAATAGAAACAAGAAGAAAAAACTTTCTCATGATTTTTTCTCAAAAACTTACTAAGTAAATTGATATTTAGCTTCTAAGTAAAGTTGTCCAGCATCCCAATAACTACCCAAAGGAGGTCAAGTTTCTTTAAAAAAACCTTATTTTGACAAGCCAGTAGCAATAAACACCTCAAATAACAAAAAAGCAGTTTTTCAATCCTTCTATGAAAGCGGTCCTAAGAACTCTTACTTTCTAATAATCTAAAGCAAACTATCAATAGTACTATAAGCAAAAGTAGTCAGAAACAGCAGGTACAGTATCTTAATAGACCCCAGGACTTCGCCCAAACATGGTATCAGAAAGCTTTTCATATATCTTTAATTATTTTTCTCAACTCATAAAACCTGTATAATCTAAAGATACTATTACCAGTAGCTTATCTCTGAGTTCAGACACAGAACACATTAAAAATTTTTTAAATATCACTATTAAGAACTGGTCTAAACTCACCTTTACAATTAGCTTCTCTATTCCTGAACATGCTAACACCTTCATCTTCTTCATCAATATTACCAAATCAGGAAAAATTACTAACTTGACCAATTATCTATTCTAGTAGATCTGCAAACATAATAATTCTCTCCAATCAGTTCTATTTGACCTTACCACACAGAAAAACAATATTGTAAACATTAGTACCAAATATCCCAAATCTATATGTAATAGTAATATTACAGCAATAACAAACTCCTACAAAAGCAACATGAAACCTTATATGAAAGCCAAAAACAATGCAGATTTACCACTAATTCTATACAATAGTATTGCAGACCTAGACTCAGATAATGAGTTAAACAAAAGTACCAATGAGCTCATTGTATATATAATACTACTACTAGCTCTAGCCTACCTTATAACTCAAATACATAATATATAAATAATAGTACAAATAGTAATCACAAAGATTTTGCACTATCTACAAATAAAATCTCTAGTACAGATACTATAAGTAATTCCAATACTGATAGTACTACTATGATTAATATTCCCAAACCTAGTATACTTACTAAACAAATCACCCTCCTATACTTACTATATCTACCTCAAGCTATACCCTGCTGATACTATAGCTAACTCTAGCTCTAACTGTAAAAGATCCAGGAACATGTCCAATATATTTCTACTTACTACAACTACAAACAGAGCCACTAAAGCCATACATAAATATACCTCTATACCAATTAGAATACAAGCAAGCAAGAAGATAACTACAAGTTCTACATACAATCAAGTTACTAAAACAAACCTTAAACTTCTTGCAACTAATACCCCATAAGATGATATGAAGTGGGCTACAGAAGTATATCTCAAACCTACCAAACTTATTGAAACATCCTTTGATACAAACCTCTGGTCATTTGATACTATTGCAAAGGTCTTAAAAAATCTAAAGAGGTATATAATCTCACTAGCTACAAGCTTATTACTATTCCAATACATTATAAGCTGCCAGATACAATTGCTCTTAAGTTCATCTACCAAGATACCAGATTCTTCACCACATTTACATGCAATTCAAAAACCACCCTAGTATACTAAAAAGAATATACTAATTTTTTCAACAAAGCTCTTACTATATACAAACAAGAAAATAACATCATACTTACTAATACTACTATTCATAATACCATCCACTCAAAGCTTAAAAAATAGCTCATTAGCCAATACCTTTGCAATATTAATTTTTTTAAAAGCATATATAGACAACTATGCAGAGCTATTCAGTATGCTAAAGGTTTCCTGCAAATCAAAAATGCTAGTGAGAAAACTCTCAAAGAAATCAAAGCACAAATCAACAAAGCACTTGAGGACAAGCTTATCCTACTTCCAGATATACCAGAGCAAATATCTAAAGAAATTTTAAAGATCTTACTCTTTGAACTTCTGATTATACAACAAATACATACTAGAGCTATAGTTAATACTTTAAGAAGAATTTTTAAGTTTCTTAAACTCTCTGAGACATACTTTACTAAACTTTCCTACTTTCTCTTTACTATAATAGACTTACATCAAGTTTACACCAACTGTTCCCTATTTCTCACAGATTCTCATTACAACATCTCGTCCTATACAAAAGGAAATTAGCAGATTTTGATATGGTTACTAAAATTTCAGACTTATACTTCGATCTACAATCACTTAAAAAACTTACCTACAACATACTAAAAGCTTAACTACAAAGTTCATAAATTCTTTTCCTTTAACCAAGCTATATCTCTTATACTATTAGCAGAAGTTATAGCTCAACTTAGAGAATACTATACAGTTAAACTACTACCTAATAACTTCTTTGCTACCAAACTCTCTCTTTCCATAGATATGAGCAAAATCAAAACTACTACATCTTTTAACTTTTCTATTACTAACAATACAAAGGCTAGAGAGTTCATCAAGCAAGTCTCTTCTTGCTACAGAATTCAATTTCCACTTCCTGAGAGATTATGCAAGCCAACCCACCAACAAACCTGCTTTGCCAACTGCAAAATCTATAATATTTTTCTTCTAATTACAATCTCACAACAACTCATAACTATAGCCAAAATGCTTTGCAAATGCTACTATTTTAGACAGCTTTCTACAGACTAAATTAAATTGAATATAACAAACTCACTAATGCCAAGGACACTAACCACAAACAAACTCTTCTTAATATCTTAGAGAATTTTGAAGATATCATTTAGACTCTATCTAGACAAGAAATTATTAATATACTTCTTATACAAAACCAATCTAACATCACTCCAACTATAAAGACTCTTTGACAGTTTTATACAATCATAAAGATTCTTGACTTCTTGCTTGATTTTCCTTTTCTTCCAACTTCTAGTTGGAGTATATTTAACAATACAGCTGCACTACCTAATCCAAGCATAGTACAAATATTTGCAAGTATCATCTCTAGTCCAAAGATTAATATATCTATTCTAATACCAATAGAGGACACAGTTATTACAGAAATACTAATACTTACTGAAAATATACTACCATTTAATAACAATATATTACTATTGGACAACAAAATACTAATGGACACAAATAAATATTATCACAATCAAGAACAGCAACAGAATAAAAGTTTGGACCTAAGATATGTAGTAAGGAAAATAAATATAGAGAAGAAGTTCAATTAATATTAGAGTGACTAAAAAAATAAATAAATAAAAATAAATAGATAAATATAGTAAAAATAAGATTATGATAAATAATTAAATACTTGGTGCATTTGAAAAGTTTTGCATATATAATCGTAATCTTGTATATCATTATCTAAATCACAGGTGAATATAATCAGAAAAAGTATGTATTATCAGTTAAAATGCATTAAGTATATGTAATTCAAATTAATCTATATAGAGTTCCTATCTATTATCCATTTATTTATTTATCTATTGAATATCCAGAACTAAATTTATTTGGATATCTATTTTACTAATAATATCTGGATAATTATCTGAATATTTGTTAGATACTAATAGTAAATAGATATTCAGATAAATTTAAGTATAGATAAATAGATGACAGATTTATCCAGATTGTAATTAAGAATAGTTAAAGATCATATGATTAATTATGACAAAATAAATTAAGACAAAATCAAAGAATCGTGTAAAACCGAAATTATGATATAATTAATTAAAAAGTCTAACCCAATATATATAAGAAAATTAAGAAAATAAAATAAAGTTTTAACTCTTTTACTTCTATAAAATAAACCACAAAATCTACTTTGTATTGAGTTAGTAACCATGGCCATCTTTGCCAATAAACCCAATTATAGTTAGTGAGAGCTATGATATTTATATAATTATTAATTATTTAACACAGTTAAGCTTGTTACTAAAAAAATTACCATGACCTTGAAAATAGATCATTAACCTATAAAGTGTTAACTTATCTTAGAAAGCATTAATCTGATCCAGAGTTTGAATAACCCAATCTAGAGTATGAAACCTGACCAAGATGGTGGTAACCCAACCCAGGGAGGTGACAACTCCAACCCTGGGGATAGTAACATTAATCCAAAGAGTAGTAACCTAACCCAAGGAATGTTAATCTAAAAAAAGCAATTATTTAATATTTGTTTGTCTTGTTAGACTAATTGTTTGTATCTTGGGCTACTTATTTATTATATAAGCTAGTATATAGTAAGGCTTGTATAAGGCAGTGCTATGTGATAAAAAGCCAAAAGAATATGAAAATATGATTCAAAAATAAAAGAAAAACATTAAATAGTTATAGCTGTAACTAATGCGCATGTATGTGCACTGCCTCCAGTTTCTGTCACAATAATAGTTGATAAAAAAATATATATATAAAGGCTTCCAAAGAGAAATAAGCTAAGTAGATGTATATAAAATCAGAAGTGAATTTAGAAGCTTCAAAAAGAAAAGTTAGCAATCAAATATAATTAAATAAAAGAAAATATCTTACTATATATATGGGGCTTTTGCAATAGAAAGGGCCCAAACTCCCCAAAAATTAAAAATGAGTTTTTTCAAGATTCAAATAAATTTCGAATCAGGCTACATTTTTCAATTATAAATGGAAATTGGTTTACATAATAAAAAATTGAGATATTAAAAAAAAATCTTTTTAGAAGACTCGTAAATCACGAGATTACCCGATATAACTAACCAATTATATCACAAAATTTTTGATGAACCCGGATTAGTCCGAAAAAGATAAACATGATTATCTCAAATTTATATATTTCTGAGTTTCGGCCCTTTCTACTGCAAAGGCCCTATATAGCCTCAAAGCTCCAAAATAATAAAAGTGGTTGATGGTATATATATATATATATTTTTGGTATTAAGATAAGGCCTTGCTAATATCTTTATTAGGTAATTTATACAAGTAATTATATAGAAGTAACAACTTAATTTGTATAATAACAAAAAATATAAATTATATACAAGAATGGGAGCTTGAACTAGAGACTTAACCAGAGCTAAGTAAGTTATCTGCGATCTAAACCTACTAGAGTAGTCAAGACTCATCTAGATTTTAATAGTTAATATGTAATTTGTATGTATACTATATTGGGCTTACATTATAGACTATTGATCAAATTTTAGTTATACCTGTCTCTTGAAAAGACAGGTACTATTGTTCTCATACAATTAATTGGCTACACTACAGGGGCAGTTGTAAGTAAACTTTCTTTGAAGCAGCTTGGTGTAGTTATGAGCTTTTCTGTTTGTTGATATGTTTTTGTTATGAGATAATATGTTATGCTATTTCTTCTATCGTACTAGCTTGGTAAATACTAGAGGAAATATAGTAAAAGTAAAAGTACAATAGCAAGTCATTAAGCAAGTGTTTGATTCAAAATACTTTTATTTAGCTTAGTTTGGGGAATGTGATATTAGAAGTAATTTTCTGGTTATTGTTAAGATAATGCCAAGTAGAGCTCCAGTCAATTGTTTGAGCAAAGTTTTCCCATTCTATGTTGTGTTTTTGTAATAACCACAGTTTGGTAGTGTATGTTCTACAGATGTTTTTGATGAATAGTCTTGTAGGTTTTTCAATATTATATTTCTTCTACTAAATAGTAAAGTGAGGGTTGTATATGCTGGTATGGTTGAATGAAAGGGTAGGAGTAGCTGCTTGTTGTTGTTTTTTGGCTAGAGTGTCAGCAATGTTGTTAAATCTGTTGTTTAAGTATGCCTGGATTTTGTACAATGTAAGCTAGATATTAAATACTTTGACAGTATTTAGGAGAGTATGCCAGATAGGCCAGTAGTTAAACTTGAAGTATTTGGATGACTTGGAAGAAGTTTGCATGAGTTTATAATACTTTGATATAATTGATTGAGAGTCTTTGAATATGTTAACTTTAACATTATGAGTAGTGTAGCAATAGCAAACAGTATTGCTACTAGCTCAGCTTTGTATAATGAGAGCTAGTTAGAGATCTTGGCTGAGAAGCTGTTGCTAACCTGGTCTTGATTTATTTGAACCTAGCCTACTCCCATAGAGCAGTTACTGGTACCTATATTAGATACTGAACTATCTGTATAAAATGTGAATATTTTATTATTAGTATTGCTAGAGGCATATTGTGCTAGGATCTGGCATGCTTTGTTATTAAGGAAGAGAGTTGGGGCTAGAGAGTCTGTAATATTTATGTTGGGTAAAGGTAGAATTGTAATAGGGTGTTTAATTGTAGTAGAGTATAGAAGGTCTACATAATTAGTATGGAGCTGCAGTTTCTTGTTAATTGTTTTTCTACTAAGGAACTATGTAGATAATATAGTAAAAACTTCAAATTTGCAATAGCTTGCAAGTCAGTTGAAATTGAGGTTGCAGCCATAGCATAGGTTGCATATAATAGGGAGTAAAGGGTATAGTAGGTAGTGTTTTGTATCTATGTTGTATTGCTAGTATATAATGAAAACTGTGTTGGCTTGTTTGAAGTTTTTCTTTATTTGTCCTATAATAATTTTGTCTTGTTGGTAGGTAAGTATCCATAGTTTGAGTCTTTTTGGAATAGTTTTGGATTGGTATACAAAGGGATTGGTATCTAGTGATTGGTATTGTGAGTATATAGTCTGGTAGAGTAGATTGTTCACTATAATATTTTCTAGAAATGAAAACTAGCCTGGTTTTTTTCCTTTGAGGAGGTGTAGAAGTCTAGGTGAGATGTGTTGCCACTTGAGTAAGTGTTTATTGTCTGCTGAGCAGAGCTGTTCTAAATAAAGAATCTTTTTGTTTTAGAGCTGTTGTTTAAAAATATTGTACTTGGAACTTTTGGTAAGTATGGGTTTAAGTGATGTATTGCTATCTTGAATTAGTTGTAGCTATGCTCTATCCAGGTTAATGGTTAGGCTAATACCATTTTGCTTGAGTAGTTGGATTATTTTAGATATAGTGGTATATCTATTAGGTCCATATATAATAGGTTGAGGATATTAAAATATACTAGTAGTTGACCAAAAATTGGTTTGTAGTTGCTATAGTTTAATGTGAGTAGTAGTTTCAAGAGTAGAGCTATTGTTAACTCTGAGGAGTAGGTTGTTAGTATGGTGCTGGAGTTAAATATCCTAGATGTTGTGAATATTGTAGATTTTGTGACAGAGCATTGTACTATTAGTGTGAATCTGGATAGATGGGATTTGTACTTGGCGATTGTAAAGTACTTGCTAAGGATTTGCATATATACGAATTAGGGAATGACTAGATTGTAAACTCTGTATTCTATTGTAAAAATTATGACTGTATTAATAATATAAGCTATTTGTTTGTCAGTTATTTTTTTTAAATTAGCAGTATAGGCTAAATTAAGTACTTCCTCTCAGATAAGCTTGATTTGTTTTGAGTGCTTGTTGTTAAGTATAAACCAGCAGCCTAGAAATTTGAATAGCTAGCTGATAGAAATTGTTGTAAGGTTTGTTTGTAGAAAGGAGATGTAAACATTAACTTGATTTGATATAAAGATCAATTTGGAAGGATTAACTTGGATATTTGCTATGTTGTAAAAAGATGAAGCTATCTGTATAATTCTTTTTAGTTCTTCTTTAGTTTGGGCAATTCAGATAGTATTATCCATATATATAAGAACAGATATAGAGCAGTGTAGCCTTTTGGTAGAGGGTGAAGTTAGACTAGTTTGCCATAAGGCATGCATAGTGTAGCCTAGTAATTGTATAGATATTTTGATAATTAGTGAGTTGTAGTAGATTCTCCAAAACAGTAAAGTGATAGTTTCTCTTTAGTTGATACCATTCAGAATAGAGTAGAAATTAGTCAGGCCAAGATTCATGATAACTCTGTTGGAATGGTCTGTAAGAAGATTAGTAAAGATGTTAATAAGAAGTCTGGACATGCCAATTCTATATAGTGATTTTTAGAATAAACTAGAGTTAACTAAGTTATAGGTCTTGCTTATATCTTGTAATAATATTTATAGTTAGTTAGAGTTGCAGGCTGCATCTTTTATAATGTTGTTAAGGATGTGGATTGGAATTGAGGTAGAGTTGCCTAGGAGCGTGATGTAGTTAAAAGGAGAAAATGGTTTTATAATTAAAATTTTGTGTTATTAAAAATTTTTTTAAAAAAAATAGTTTTTGTCTTGATTTTGTATTACACTTGATTTTGAAATTTAATTGGCTTAATTTAATACTACACAGTATGATTACAATAACTGTAATTACAAATTTATTAATCCAAAATAAAAAATAAAGTTTTAAAATTTTGAATTAAAATTTTGGTTTAAAATTTTAATAGATAAAATTAAAAATAAATAAAATAAAAAATAAAATTTTAAATTTTAAGTTTTAAAGTTAAAATTAGAGCTTTAAAATTTTTATTTAAATTTCAAGCTTAGAGTTAAAGTTTTAATAAATAAAAATAAAAAATTAAAAAAATTAACAAATAAAAAAATAATAAATATTTTAATTTTAAATTATTTAAGCTTAATATAAAATATTTAAATTACAAAAGAAACAAAACCACAGAACTCTTTCCAATGATCTCTTAGACCAACTTTTCAAAACCAAAATTTCAACAAAAAACAGTAAAATATGTTTTAGAAAAAGAATATAAAACTAACAAAAACTATAAACCAGTACCTATTATTTAGAGATAGTTCTTATATGCTATCTGCTAATAGGTTTAGAGCTTATCACTCACCATGGGGATGGCACTTGTTATTTAGAAGTAGTTCTTATACACTACTTGATAACAAGTTCAGAGTTTATTACTTACCAAAAAGGAAAGCAGCAATATGCTCAGACCTACTTGTTTTACTACTCTTGAAGAAATATATACTTTTACTAAAGAAAAGTACTAGATCTATACTATTTACTATCACCTACTTGTACTTTCAACAAAATTTTTGAAAAAAGTGGGCAAAACAGCTTACCTTTATCAAAAGATTAGTATTGTTTATCTCTTTCAAATTCGGACAACCTAATAGATTGTAACCACATGTTTTGTTTACTAACAGATATGGTGCTACTCCACAGGCCTAGATCCTTAATTAAAAGAATATCTGAAAATGGTCGTATAATCAGAAAGAAACTTACACATGTTAAGGCAAAGCTTTATACTAGAGATATACAAATATTGCATTAGTATATAATTTTTTAATCCTTGGCACAGATTATAATAGTGCTGTTTTGATTAACACGTTTCTCTTTTTTTATACTTTTTTCATCCTTTTCCAATTATAATTGAATAGCAATTTAGGTTTCTTTTTGTTTTCTTTTCTAAATTTATTTTATTTCTTTTGTAAATATGGCACTTGGTTTATTTTTTTGTGTAGAAGTAAGGAATTAACTTTTCTGCCAGATCTAGATAGGAAAAGTTTAAAGAAGAGAGAAATTTGGCAATTTTGACAAGCTAATAACAGGCTTTTGTTAATCTCACAGATTAGTTCTAAGAAGTTAGGACCCTGTGGGAGAGAGAACATGTTGTTGCGGCAGATCGCATTTGGGCACCTTTAAGGCAGCCGAGTGAGTTTTTTTATAGAAAAAGAAGGGTTGAGAGCAATAGTTTAAAATCTTTGTATAATGTTATACATATTCTTTGATTAATAAAAGCAGGAATATTAAAAAAAAAAATAAAAATAAATAAAATAAAATATTTAAATTATATATTGCTAATAAAAATAATTAAAAGCTATTAAAGTTGTTTATAAAAAATAGATATTAGAGTTAGATTAGCATTAAATAACAGAAACAAAACTGGAGATATTAGCTATACTAAGTAACTACAGAGTAAATAAAGTAAGCTTTGTCGATATTATAAGTATAAGTAAAGCAATACAAGTAATATTATCTATAATAATGTTGTTTTTATAATGTATTGCTAATAAAAATAATTAAAAGCTATAAAATTGCTTATAAAAAATATTTAATTATATTAAAGCTTAATATATTATACTGAGTTAAAAACTATATAAAAAATAAATATAGTCAATTTTTAAGAGTGTAGTGATGTAGTAAAGTGGCAAAGTTGTTATATTTCCAAGCTATATTAATCAAAAATATGGAGTTCAAATCCTACTAGTAACATTTCGAATAAAATTTTTTGTATTATGGTAACAGATCTTTATTGATTAGTTGGGTTAATTATCTATAACTCTAGTCATACCATTATTATTGAAATACTATAAGGTTCTAGAGCTTTTATATTATATAAAAGAATGCAAACTAGTCTAGGCAGTGCAAACTTAAGATAAGTCTCTAAAACTAAAATAAAACTAAAAGAGAACTAGAAGAACCAAAACTGGCTTGGCAAGATCTGAGTTTAGAAAGTAGTGAGGATACGACAGTACCGCAGAACAGAATCAGACCAATTAAGATTTGGAGGATCTAGATGACAAGTTCCTTATAGATTTAGAGTTTTACCAATTTGGCTACCAGAGTTGCACTAGAAAAAAAATATATATACTCTAGAAGTGTATATCAAAAGAAGGGAGACTATAAGGTACTTAAAGCCTGAGCAGGCCAACCCTACCAGGCCAACTGGTTTGAAAGTTTGAAAAAACCAAAAACTTGATTTGTAAAGAGAAATATGAAGTAGGTATCTGGTTCAAGAACAACAACCTCCACAAGGGCAAAAGTAGTTTAATGAGATAATAAGCAAATATTAGAGAACTGCAAATTTAATAGAATTTTACACTGCAGGATTAGAGATCTGGGATATTAAATGATGGACTTAACAGCTTAGTCATAACTGCAAGTAGAAGCCTTGGCAATTGTGAAAAGATAATTGTGAGTGAATATACAAGAACCTAAAATCAGGCTAATCTTGTAATTGCTTCTGATGGAATTAGATCAAGAGTAAATTGGAAATACTATAGATACTTAGATATATCTGTATAGGTAGATCTTAGATATAGATAGTTAAAACATAGCC
>CAJVPU010002056.1:0-11357 GCA_910591775.1 Dentiscutata heterogama | reverse complement strand
ATAAAAATCCTTTGTTATCGTGCAAGCTTTTATGATCATAGATTTTTTTCTTGTTATTTTTTGTACGTTATTACATAAGCACAACTATCTCGAATTAAAACTCAGTTAGCCAATATTGAATTGTAAACTATGATCATAATTGCACGATAACATCGTTATTGGATCGTGCGATGGTAAATATCATAAAATTTGTTCTGCCGGAACAAATGGTGTGCCGCTGCGCGACACATGTCAGCCAACCATTTGCTTCGACAAAACAAATTTCATGATATTTATCATCGCATGACCAATATCTTATAATAATTGGACTTAGTAAACTCAGACTTTGAGCCTCAAGACTCCGTCTCAAATAATAAATAGAATTGTGTCTTCATACACATTTCAACTCAAATGACAAACTGATGTCTCCATACATAAGCAGTTGTATTGTCTCTTTCCATGAAGCCTTAATAACCTCTTTGATAGGTCGTTCACACGATACCTATAATATATACCAAAGCCACATAAATTATAGTCTTCATACTATAATACGCATTTCTCCTGAATTCTTTTAAGAGGTGAATTCCAGATGTGACACCGGATTAGATTATATCTAGATCCAAAAAATTTAATCCGGATTTTTTTAATTATTTATGCATTAAATAATCATTTAATTAATTTTTTAAATATTATCTATAATAAATAAATAATAAATAACTAAATAATTAAATAATTAAATAATTAAATAGATAAATAAATAATTAATTGATTAATACGGGATTTGCAAAGAATATTACTGATATGGACAATTTTTTTATTAATTATTTAAAAAGTATACAATTAATCTTGATATAAGGGAGACTAATTAGGTTGGTGTGCCACAGTGCTAGATGTGCAGTACTGTTACCATCGGTTGGGAGAGCGATTAGGATGCTAATCCAATTTAGCTCCGATAGTTAACTTGGTTCGGGATTTATAACACCTATACACGTGATATGATGTTACAAAACACTTAGGGGACATCCATAATTTACAAAAATCCATATAGTATTATTTTTGTATTATCTTTAAGATCCCTATAACAATGCTGGTTTAATGTAAATTATGGACGTCCCCTTAAGCTAGGTCGGGGTTATCACTTAATAAATCAATTTTAATTACCGTATATTACCGAATAGAAGCTACCCCCGAATAAAAGCTACCTCCTCGATTTTGGATTAAAAATTTGGAGGAAGTTATTATGTTTTAATAATAAAATTGGACCCGAATAGAAGCTACTCCCTCTTTTTAGTCCGAAAAACTCTCAAAATTTTGGTAGCTTCTATTCGGTAATATACGGTATTCGGGGGAATTTATTATGTGACAATAAGAATTGTAAGATAACATTAATAAAAAAATACGAATACAATAATAAAAGAATAAAACTAAACTAATAAAATAATACATCAATACAACATATGTGAGAATTCGATGCTTATTATAAACTATACAATCAAGGCATCGTAGTCTCTGAGATATATTATCTGAGACACAACGTCTGAGGAAACCTTAAATACCTTTTAATTCACTAAGAGCTACTGCACTATCTTTAATCTCAACCTTATCTTTCAAGAAATCATTCTCGGGTTGTGAACAACCCGCATTGGGATAGCCAAGAAATCATTCTCGGGTTGTGAACAACCCGCATTGGGATAGCCATCAAATATTGCTCACAATAGTTGTGTCAAATATTTAGCATAATTCCGTCCACACATCATCCGATGTCTTCTATCTAATGTTTATCGTTATGATAGGAGTAACCATCCACTGGGATTGATCTGTATCTATAAGCCTTCAGTCACCACCTAGGAGACTCACAATATTCTTGTTGCTCGGGTCATTTGTGCTTTTAGTACTACCAAGTCACATCTAGGTCATGGGTTTAAAACTTTAACCCTGAACATCTTCCCCTGTATCGCCGCCAAAATTCCACC
Source organism: Dentiscutata heterogama (assembly GCA_910591775.1). Classification (NCBI taxonomy): domain Eukaryota; kingdom Fungi; phylum Glomeromycota; class Glomeromycetes; order Diversisporales; family Gigasporaceae; genus Dentiscutata; species Dentiscutata heterogama. Next base: position 9,405 of record CAJVPU010002056.1, on the reverse strand, counting down.
CACACGTGACCAACTACAAAATTCGTTGTTTTTTTTTTATGTTAGATTAGGCTTAGAGTGAGTACCTATGTTAGGGTTTAAGTTTAACCTTTTATATAGTAAAATCGCTCAAGGAAAACTTTTTGTTAATGCGCAGAAGGTGATTTGATATGAGAAATGAGCGATTTTTGTCAAACCGAACGTTTGGTTTGAATTTTCCTGATCGTGTAATGTTACACCTGATCTTGAAATGTGATTGGATTCTGATCACGTGGGTGGAATTTTGGTGGCGATCTAGGGGTAGTTACCCAAACCTCAAGGCCACGTGTTTAACAATGATAAAGCAAAAAATCATAAACAAAATTCAGCTTTATAGCTTTAGATGCTAACGATAAATATTAATAAATTTTAATATCAACCGTTATGTTTTATAAGTTGTACTTTGTTCTTTTGCTTTTTCTACTCTTTTTTTTGTTAATTTTTCTTTATTACTAATAGTTTGTCAATTATCAGTGATAAATAATCGCATTTTCATAAACTTTTAAAGCGTTATTTAATGAGAAATCAAGAAGCCTAGATATTATATTATAAAAAATTTGAGATTTTCCAATTAACTTGAAATGAATTAAATTAATGTATACTCAATTTTGTATTTACAAGGAAGCATTCTTAATAAAAAGGGTGAGATGACAGCAACAACATTATAAAAAGCATTTTGACGAAGTGATTACCGAATTTTTTTTAGGTAACAATAATTGTAAAAATTATAATTACGAAAAAAAAGAAACATGAACGATTAGGAAATAAATATAACAGTTATTTAACGATTGAAATACTCTTATTTCATATCCTTTATTTACAACAATTATGTATCAATTAAAAAATCTATGTTAAGACAGTAAAGATAAATTTTAGTAGCTCTTTTAATGTCGCATGTTTTTCTGTTCATTATACTTGAATCTATCCTTTTTTTTTCAACACTTGCAAGAATAAAAGAATTTCATGACATGAAACCTTCAGCAAAAGGAGGTTTAATGGATGTCAAGTAATATTAAATTTTAAAAAATCCAAACCATTTTAAACAAATTGATGGCAAGTTCGTTATATTAAAGTTTATATTGTTAGAAGCTTATATTGTTAGTGGCAACGGGTCACAACACAGACCAACCAACCAATCACCACCTAAAAACACAACACAACCAACTCACACCTCACGATATACTCGATCGTAGAGACGATTACAATTTGGCAAGGTAAGGCGTATCGGGTATATCGTGTGGACAAAACAAACTGATTTTGACTGCAAGTGCACTACTCACTATTATTCTCTCTATTAGGGGGTGAAAAGAGCCCATATTTAAAATGAATTACATGTGGGGGAAACTAATCTAAGCCCGCGAACCAAAGCATGCCGCTTTTTTGCTTTGCTTGGCTCTCTGTTTAAAACAGATGGGCTTACCATGGGCTTACTCCTGCAGCCACATCTCCATGGTCTTGAGGCTTCGTTGGAACGACTTCTCCACGATTTCTTCACGACTCTATGGGACTTCGGATCGGGGCTTTCGTCACGTTTCGGGCCTCGTGACGTCGAATTCGGCGCAGTGAGTTTTGTCGGTTTTGCCACCAGCAATATGAAAACAATCGAACACGGGATCAAAAACGAATTGACATTACTAAGTCATGCTCTTGAAAAAGAAAAAAAAAAACAAAAAAAAAAACAATCATTATATTTAAAAAAAAAAAAGTGTATGTTTTACGTGGTGAATATAAATACTCATAATTATGTTGCTAAAATATACATTAATGTATATTTGTTTGATTACGCAAATTTAGCCTGTACTGTAGTCCATTCCTTTCTTCATCTTATTGTTTTTTTTTTTTTTTTCTTTTGGTTAAAATCAGGGTAGTCGAATTTAAGCAAGTTACTCAGATTAGAATAAAAACTGTATAATTCATAAAATCAAATCAGATTGATTGACGCAAAACATCTATAAAATTGCATAATAATATAATCGTATTAGAGCTTATTATTCAATATGCAAAATTTATAATATTGAACAAATATCAACTTTTCGTAAATTTTTTTTTTGATAGATCAACAAAACCAAAGTTAGGTTTGATAACTTGCAATCATGCTATTCGTATCCCCAAATTTGAAATTCATACCCCATGCAAATTAAAGTTTTTTTTTTTGAACTTTGGGTAAAGATATCTCGACAACCACCAAGTCAAATTCGACAAACTTTTTTTTTATTTGAATTCTATGCATTCGTAGAATTCAAATAAAAAAAAAGTTCATTGAATATTGTCTGGTGGTTGCCGAGATATCTTTGCTCAAAGTTTTAAAAAACTCGAAGCATTTATCAAAACAATTTTTTTTTTTTTTTATTAGAACGAAGATATCTCGACGCTCACCAAGCCAAATTCAATGTGCTTTTTATCTGAATTCTAAGAATCTGTGGAATTCAAATAAAAAAAATTTATTGAATTTGGGTTGATGGTTTTTAAGATATCTTTGTTCAAATTTTTTTAAAAACTCAACGCTATAAATGGAAGCTGTGCCAAAATTTTTTTTTATTTTTGAGCGAAGATATCTCAGTAACTATCAAACCAAATCTGATGAACTATTTTTTTTTATTTGAATTCTATGAATCTGTAGGATTCATAATAAAAAAAAGTTCATCAAATTGACTCAGCCATTGTTAAGATAGCTTCGTTTAAACATTGGGAAAATTTTGGCACAGCTTCTTTTATAAAAAACTAGTGCAATGGGTGGCGCGAAAGCGCCACCCATTTTTTTTGTATTTTTAGGTAGCATTATTTATTGTTTTATATTGTGTTATGAAATTTTTGTTAAATAGCTTTTAGTGCGTATCGTGGTTCGTTTTTGTTTTTTATTTAAATGGGACAAAATGTTACGTATATTTTGTTTTACGATGTTGTTATGTATATTTGTTATTAGGGGTATGTGTGTTTTGATTTGTTATTTTATTGTGTGTAATAATTTGTGTTAGGATTTGTAAGTTTTTGTTTTTAAGGTGTGGTGAAAGGTGGTTTATTTAGGTTTGATGTTTGATTAATGTTTTTTTTTTGAATTAATTTAATGTGTTAACAGATATTATGGACACATAAACCTGGTTACTCTGTCGTGTTTTGGTGTATAAAATTGTTTTTATTAGCGGGGTTTTTTTTATTAGTATGTATTACGTGTTGTTATTTTATGTGTTGGTAATTTAATTATGATTTATGTACATGGTTTGCTTTGTGTTGTTTGGAAGTTATCGATAGCATTTAGTGTATCAAGTTTTGTTTATATAAGTTATGAGAAATTTTTTATAATAGGCGATTATTTGCAGATATAACGTAACTGAAAGTTTGATGGCAGGTTTTTTTTATTTATTTTTTTTTTGAAGTTATTCATTTGGTGGGAAAAATTTAGTAATGTCTAGGTTTAAATGAATTTGATTAGTTAAGAATTATTAAATTCTACGTGTGAGTATTTTGTTTTTGTTAACGTGATTATATTCTTTTATAGGTTTGTTGAATTGAATTTTTAATTTGCGGGTGTAGTCGCATTTGCGTCATTTATTGTAAGCGGTTAGTTTATTTGGTAAATATGTTGTATGGTGCGATTTTAATTATTTTTTGTTAGTTGCGTAATTTTTTAATACTTAAAGTATTAGTATCGTATTAATAAAATTTGTATAAGCGTGTGTTTATTTTATGCATATATATGCTTGAGAAATATTTATATATACTTTAGATACGTTTAAGGCGTTAGTTTTTTTTATTTTATAAAAATAAATGCCTTGTTACGCTGATACTATTGTTCGAGTTAAATACGTTAAGCAAAATGTTAAAGAGGATACTAATACCTTGATTGTGTGGGCTCTCGGGGCTTATCCTGTGGAACGGGAAGATTACAATATCGAGATGACTTTGTTTGCCCCGTTTAAATCTGATGATCGGGATCCTGAGTCTCAGGCAGTTTTTGTGAAGGTTAATTTTTTTTCAGTTGGTAGTAAGATTGTTCCTGGGTTTTACGAAGGGAATAAAAGAGCAAAGGTAATTATTGAGTTTTTTAGTTGTAAAGTATTGTTATTAATTTTTATGTTAATTTAGATGACTGTTTCGTCTTCTACACACGTGACTATACTTAATAAAGCCGAAGAGTCTAATAAGTGTCCGTTAAAAGTTTCTTTGCTCGGTATTCCTCAGGAAGTGCCGAATGTTGTTAAGGAGGATGCTATTGTTCAGATATTGGTATCTGATTATGTTGGGCAGGAGGTAAATTTTAATATGCAAGTCATTTTTCCGTGTCGTAGCGCACGTTTCGCATACGTAAAGGATAATATTCGGCCTAGGGAATCGTTTATTTTTGTTGTTGGGCAATTGGAAATTATTAAGAATGAGTTCTATGTATACGCAAGAGATATTAATTGTATTGATGCGCAGTTTATTAGTAAGAAGAACATTTTTGATCGTTGTATTTCTCATGGTTCTTCGTTTAAAAATTCGATTCGGTCTAAGTTGTTGGCTACTCACGATAATTTTGCCGAATGTTTGAAAGGTGTACCTGAGAGAGGAGGTATTCCTTCAACGGTTTCAAGCGATAATGGTAATATGTTCGAATCAAATTCTTTTTCAATCGATAGTCATTCATCTAAGCGTGCGCGAGTCGAAGATTATGATGATTCTGCTGAGGAATTTTATGACGATTTTGCTGAAAATTCGAAAGTAAGTGTGAGTAACGATGTTCCTGCCATGTCAGCTTGTCGTAGGGAAGATTTCGATGTGTTTAATGGTGGTGATTGTGCAAATGTTAATGATTTTGTTGATTGTAGTCAGGAAAGAAGTGAGGTGTTTTTAAAGAGTAATGTAAGTCAGAAGGGAAGTTCCCGCAGAAAGGTAAAGAACGCGTCGGTGGGCCCTTTGCGAGTTAATTTACGTTCGCGTGGTATGAATTCTAATACTGATGTTATTAAGGAGTAGGTATGTTACGTTGATTCTTAGTGTATTATGTGTGTATAAGTGTTTAGTTATGTTTTTTTTTTTTTCTGATGATTGTTTAGTTTTTTATATATTTTTAAATCGATGTAAATATTTGTTATTACATTATTGATTAGTTATTTGTATTTTGTGTTAAATAAATAACGATTTTGTATATATTTTATATACATATATTTTTCGGGGTTTTCACCGATGTAAAAATTTTTGTTAAAAATTTTTGGTAAATATTTGATTTTTTTATAGGTCGTGATTGAAATTTTTATTTATATTAAGTTATTTAAAGAATTTTATTAACTGTAATATTTTACGTATTTGATTTGATTGTATCGTTATTTATCTTGTTATTTGTTATATTTAATGTTATGATATTTTGTGTTTTATGATTATTTGTAAGTTGTATGTTTTTGATGTTAGAGTATTTTACGATGATGTTTTATTATTGATTGATAAAGTATTTTTATTACGGTTTAATTGTTATGTTTATCGATGGGTTTGTCATTGCGATTTGCAAAATTTTGTGAAATTTGACAATTAAAAGAGAAGTAAAAATAATCAACGATCTCCGATTCTTATTTTTGATTTTTTAATCTACAATTTTATTAGTCGTATTAATAGTTAGTTTAAATTGAGTTCTTTATTAAATTTTTTAAGATTAATAAAAGTTTAATTTTTAAGAGTAAAAAAAAAAAAAAAAAAGATTTAAAAAGTTAGAAATCAGAACCGGAGTCGATTACTTTTATTTCTCTTTTGATCGTCAAATTTAACATAGTTTTGTTAATTTCAATATTTTAATTTATTTTTAGTAATTTTGTTAGTCGGTAGTAAATTACGATTAGTTTTTTATATTAAAGGGTTTATTTAGTAAATTGTTTTATTTATTTAGTGTTATATATTTTTGTTTTTTTAAAATTTGGTTTGTATATTGTTTTTCAATGTTATTTTAGATTTAATATTGTATTAAGGTATGGTAACGATAGTAAATGTTGATTGAGTCTGGACAATTTTAATTACGTAAAATTTCTTTATACACTATATTTCGCGTATAAGTGCCTTGTTTACCAGGAATTTTGCCATTTTTTACTAATATTTTAACATTTTGATAAGATTGTACTCGTGAAAAGGCGACGTAGAGTTGGCCATGAGTAAATACGTGTTCAGGTAAGTAAAGTCCTACGTGTGGGATCGTCTGACCCTGGGATTTATTAATTGTCATCGCGAAGGCAAGTTTTATTGGAAATTGTTTTCTTTTCAATGTAAAGGGGAATTTGGTATCTGATGTCATAAATGGAATTCGGGGAAGAAAAACTTGTTTACCCTGCTGATTGCCTTTAGTTATTTTGGCTTCTATTACGTTAGGATTGAATGCCTTGCATATTAGTTTAGTTCCATTACACAGACCAAATTACGTAGGCATATAACTGGAGTATTGTTTTTAAGACGTAATTCGTGGGGAGGTATTTCAGATATATTTATAGAATTGAGAAATTCTTGTTGGTAGAGATTATAAGTGTCATCTGGAACTGAGTCAAAACTTCGATATGTAACGCATTCATCTGGTAATTGATTTAAGATCATATTGTTGATATAATTTACATATTCATTTTTGGTAGTTAAGATTGCTTTATCGGTAAAGTACTGATGAATTAATATTAAGCGTTAGATATATTTGTTCGATTAGAGTTTGTAATATTGTTCATTATGCCAGTCAATTACTATGCTGTTAGGGATTTTGATCATATCATTATCGACAGTTTTTTCAGTTCCGTCACCGATTCTCAATAGAAAGTTCTTGAATTCATTCGCTTCAGGGCTATTTTTAACCCTCATGTTTTGGCGAAGGTGGAAAACTTCTACCACGGACCATAATGGAGAAAACTTGAAAGTTGCGTTCACTATTTGTACGCGGCCCCCTCGCGGGATAACCAGTAGAATCTGGCGGAAGTCTCCGCCAAACACGAATACTTTTCCTCCAAACGGAAGTTTACAGTCCATCAGATCTCATAGCGTTCTGTCTAAAGCTTCTATTGAATAACGATTCATCATAGAAATTTCATCCCATATGATTAGTTTAGCTAGTTTTAGTAACTTAGCCAAGTGACTTTGTTTACTGATCGTGCAAGTCGATGTTGAATTAATGTCTAGAGGTATTTTGAATCTTGAGTGTGCTGTTTGTCCTCCAGGCATAAGTAAAGCGGCTATATCAGATGAGGCTGTCGCAAGCGCTATCGAATAAGTTGAGCGAATTATTGCTAGTAGGTATAGATATAGAAAGGTTTTTCCTGAACCTTAATTTATATTTGAATTTTGATTAGTAGTTTTGAAGAATCAATTTCGATAAGTTTATCATTTATAGTTAAATATTTGTTGTAGTTGATTTATTTGGGAGGTTTTTTTTAAAAAATTGTAATTAAAATTTTTATTCATTCGTTCAGATATATTTTAACGCATTAGAATTAAAATGCATTAATACCTGCGGGTCCATCGACGAAAATAACCACTGGATTCATTTCTATACGTTTTATTACCGTATTAAATATTAACATTTGGTCTTTATTTAACATTTCAATTTTTCTTAAATCTTCAATAGATACAGGAATATTCAATTCGTTTATTATCAGCCTCGGTAATTCTTCTGAAAGATTGGCGGGTAATCTTAAAGGAGGAAGATCATAGTCGTTTAAAGATTTATAATGCTGTTCTAGAAGAGCTTTTATATGAAGTAGAACAGCATTAATTCATAGATAACCATCAGAATTCCATATCTTGCAAAATCTTCTGACATAGCTATAAAGCTGAAATTCCATAGAGATCGAATATCACTTGGTTCTCCATATAACAGTATTATGGTAAATAGCTGGCGTAGAGCAGAAGGCATTCGGAATTGGGCTGCTTCTTGCATAGTTTGTTGGTATATCTGTTCTGGTTCTATTAATTTTTTTTTTAGTGCACTGTCCTTAAACGTTGGACACTGTAGATTATCTACTATTTTTAAGTCATTAAATGACATAGCTCCTTTAACGTTATTAAGAAGCAAACGTAAGTAGTAACGTTCTCCTTCATTTGGTCTGACTGCATATATTCTTCAGATTACTTTACCCTAACAGTGTTTCGTCCATTTTTTAGAAGTATTGTTCCAGACATAATGTTGAGGGAATTCACGGTATGTATAGTTTCGAGCATCGTGGTCAATTTTATTTATTTTGAAATATTCGGTTAACATCGTTTTTTTATTTTGCTCGTCTTCGATAATGCCGTTTAAGTTAGACGTGTCTTGAAACATGATATTTTGATAGTTAGGAAGATGGACTTGTAAACGAATTACCGAAGGGTTTATGCGTGACATATCAAAGCCAAAAATTCTCCAACATGCTTCCGATGCTGAAACCCATCGGGCATCCAAATATTGATTTATTTCATCGTTGTCAGTAACTTGTAAAGTTGCACGATCATGTCCTTTATAGACATATTTATATAGGTATTTTACGGATTTGATACTGGAGCATACTTCAACATTAATGTGACAGTTGTATTTAAAAGTAAGATATGGGTTATATGGTATAACCCAACGATTATCCATTTTGGTATTTCTAATTATTACATATCATCCATTGTTCCTTCTACGGTATAACGGATATGAATAATCGCCCTCCCGAGTTTCTTGCAAGAATTTTTTAGGGTAACGTTTAGTGCATTGTTTTCTTTCATGCATGGCGCATGACGATTGAAAAATCCACATGGACCATGGATCATAAAGGACGTAACTGTCTGGTATAGCCCGGGTTGTTCTACTGGATCGGGTATTTCTGCTGATATCATATTATCATAATCATACGCTCCACGTAATTTGTCTTCAAGGTTAAATATCAGTAATAAATGCGCATGTGGTAGACAACGTTTTTGAAACTCTTTCACGCGCATATGAGCAATAACACGGCCAAGAACACCTTTATTGTAAAGGTCTTTTTTAAGTTCTTCTAGTTTTATTCTGAAGATCCTGGCTATAAATATAAGTAATTAGGTTTGTTATTATTTGTAATGTATTTATTATGCAAAATTATATAATTTATTTGTAGTGAAACCATACATAGCATATTTATTAAATTAATATATTCTACAAATGGTTTTGTTACTAATGAATCTACATATATGGTACGGTATCATTTTTTTCGATTAATTATAAATAATAAGAACTTTACATATATATATAAAATTTATGAATATGTAAAAGGTTAAATGGATGTTGTATGCGATTTTACACTGTATTTTTACAATTTACACATGATATGCAATTAATTTTTAACTCAGTCTGGAGTTTTGAGTAAAAACTTTTGCATTTATGTATTTAGTTTATAGTTAAGTAAATTAAATTATAGATATATGTTATCTTTGTTTAATATTAGGTTTGACTTATTTAAT
>CAJVPU010002055.1:0-11360 GCA_910591775.1 Dentiscutata heterogama | reverse complement strand
ATATGTTTTAAATAAAATATTGTATATATAAAATATACTTTATATTATTAATAATTTTTAATTTTATTTAAAAAATTGTAAATACTTTTTAAAATTCCAGACAAATTTGCCTGGAATATAGTTTAAGAGATAACAGGAATAACCCATATATATATAATTTTACTTACCTAAAAATTGATATTATTAATATGTAATTTTAAAAGCTTTTCAATTTCTTCAAACACTTCATATCCAAGCTCATTGCAAGTTGAGCACATGCCACCAAGATTATCTTTATATATATATTGACCACCTTATAAGCAAGTTATAAATAATATATATTGCATTCTATTTGGATATCTTTTATGAAACTTTTTTTATAAAGCTTTTTTATAATTCTGAAGGTATAAAATTAGTAAGCTAGTTGATATTTTAGTCCTATATAATAACATATTAATATTTTTTTTTGCTAGAAAAAAAAATTTCAAACTAATTTAGTTGTTCTTCTGTTAGTTTTACATGATAGATAATAGGCTTTTGAAAGAGGTAATACACTATGACTATAAGATTTTGCATACTTGCAGGCTTTAGAGATTGTATAATGGCCAACCTTTTAATAACAGATAATTAATTTTTAATTTATATGTATTTTTAACTTGGTAAAATAAACTTACATCTAAGTTAGTTTCTAATTCATTATAGATAAAAATCTTTAGCAATTATTGAAAAATTCACTATTTTCTATCTGAAGTTTTTTTAAAGTATGTAAAAATGAATTTCAAAATATGTATGTTGTATTTGGCATATAAACAGGTATACTTGTTAAAAATCCTATTTTATAGAGTTGTTTAGGCATTGCAGAATCATGATTTGATGGATTAAATTTTGATATTAAAATTTAATATAATAAGTTATTATATAGCTATGAAAAGCAAAAATCTTTTTCAATTTTTAACAGCTACTATATCTTGTTTAATACTTTGGGATATATCAAAGATATTTCGAGTAAAGCCTAAATCCACATAAAAAAAGCATCTTTCTGTATTGCAGATACAAAATAATTTCTAATTATAGAATATAATTAGAAATTTTACTGTGTTCACAAAGTGGAAGAATGCTCTTCTCATACAAATTTGGGCTATACTTCTCTAATATATTAAAACAAAGTAGAATAGCTATTAAAAATTAAAAAAAGATTTCCACTACTATAAAACAAAATATAAAAAAGATTTTACTAAATACTTTTAATTCTGTATATAACCAGGGTGTTATTTTATATACACTAGCAGCACGAAATATTGATTACTATGCATTTAATTCTCAACTATCAAATTGATAATCTTTTGGATATAATGAATTAAGTGTAGAATTTATCTTAATAATATTACTTTCTTGTGTTGACCAATTAATAAAAAAATTGTGCTAGTTAATATTAGAAAGTGTTCTATATTTTAAATAATAATTATAAAGTGTTTTTATAATAAAAAAATCATTCTATTGATTTGGTATACAAGTAGCTATTTGATTAATCATTGAGTAACTGTATAACTAAGACTAAAAAGCTTTATACTACTATATTTATTGATACTAAAATATTCTCAAACATCATTTGGAGTTGTTCCCTCTATTGCTTTTTTTTAATTGTGAATCTTGATAAACTTTTACTTTACAAATATTATCTTCAATAGATAATATATATAAACCTTGCTTTTTACTATATATGTAAATTAATGATGACTGATAATTAAAACCATCTTTACTCCAATCTTCTCAAGAAAAAGACCCAATTTCAAACACAAAAATTTTAATTTGATCAAGGTTAAAAAAAAAAAGAAAAAAAAAATATCAATTAATAATTGCAAAACAATTTTATAATTTGTCTACCCAATAATAAGTGGTCCAGAGTAATAGGTTTTGGTATTAAAAATACTTGTGTAGATTGAAGAAATAGCTATACTAGGATCATGAGCTGGAGTTTTAGTACAAAACATATCACATTGACAAATATAACCAGGTAAGTAGGAATTACTAGGATGACTAACTTCTATTATAATAATAAACTTATGATCATTAAGAATAACTTGGGTTTTTTGTCTAATACAAATCAAAAATAGATTATATTTTGGTTTTCAAAAACTTTATTTGTTTTCTACCAATAATGTGAATATAGTCTATAATGTAATATTTCATTCAAAATGCCTAGTTCTAGTAAATTAACTTGAGCTTGGCATACTCTTTTAGCTATTTGGTTATTGCATTTTAGATTCCAAGACTATAATTAAAGTTACTATAATACTTATCCCTAATTTCTATAATGATTTACACATGATTAGTGCCAATCATATCCGAATTAGCAATTAATTAACTTTTCATAATACAGAATTAATATATGCTTTTCAAATTTCTAGTTTTTATTATATTAATATTACAAATACTATAATATTTACTTTTATAAGTAAATATTATTACTTCTCGAAACTACCTATATTAGGCTATACAAACTTAATAAATTGGTTCTCATAATATAAAAATTCTAAAAGTGACCTGGCAACCCGGCTTTTAATTTTATTTTCAAAAAATTATATATATAAAAACATATAAAATTTTTTATAGTTTTTTTTTGAAAACTCACCCGAATAGTAAATATACTTGGAATTTTTTTTCAAGTTTTGTAAAATTTGATCCAGCCAGTTATGAGAACCAATTTATTAAGTTTGTATAGCCTTATATCTAACATATTAAAATACAAATGTATATAATAGTTGCTTTTTTTTAGATCAGTCTGAATAACAAAAAACTCACAAAATGGATCTGAGAGAAAATTTTTATTAGTAAAAAATAGTTTAACAAATCAATTATATTGATTATTCCTAATGAAAAAAATACATAATGAAAGTTTAATACATTAGAAAGAAAATTTTTATTAGCAGAAGTTCATTTAACTGACATTAAATGATGTATTAGATTTAAACATCTCTATTACTATACTCTGCAGAATAAAGGTAAATAATCTGTGTTTCCTTGTATAATACACTAGGGTTCTTAATCTAGAGATTGGACCCGTTTAAAAAAATGTGACCCAGGTCACCTGACAGGTGGACCCGCGGGTCACCTGGGTGATCACCTGAGTCTTTCGGGTGACTCGTTTACCCGTATCATGCAGGTCTATCAGGTGACCCGTTTAACCCAGGTCAAAATCATATCGAACGTTCATACTGCTACTTATTACGATTCTTTTTTTTTTTTAGAGATTTATATCTCTCTGACTTGGCAAATTTTGCAATTAGTTAAGTATTCAAAAAAGATCTCTCAAGTAACTGCTGTAGATCCTCATTTTTGAAATTAACGAATTACTATTTTACTCCAAAGAATATGGAGGAGGCCCGAAAGAATTGCAGATGCTTACCATTTCTTAAAACCAGTTACTCGACTCTTGTTCTAATAGAAGACTTCAAGAATGCATTTAAAGATGGCATATTACACTTTGTAAAATATTTAGATTTCGGTAAATATAATAATTGTAATAATTTATTACTAAACATATATGATATAATTGAATATTTATATAATAAAAGGTAAATTATCAAAAAATTATATTCTAAGCCCAAGTATTTTTGCAATATAAAGCATTGCATTTAACAAATAATACTTGGTTAACAAATTCAGGTGTTAAACGAGTTCTCTTTGTGGTAATTTGATTTCCTGCATCAGAAAAAAGCTATTCACTTGGAACAGAAGTAGCAAGAATTGCCAAATATTTACGCGCTATTTTACTTAGGATTTGAAAGGTACTTTTGTTTGAATTCCACCACATATATACATCAGTAGCTTCAGGTTGCACTGGTGTAACTGATTCATTCAGGTAATTGTCAATTTCGATTTCACGGTTTATCTGATTTTCATCATAGCTAAAGATTCTTTTCATAAAAGAAGGTGTGGATGAAGAAGAACCTTTGGCTTCAGCTTCAGTACTCAATTTATCAGCTGTAATTATAGATTGCCAATCTTTAAATTTGGTACGTAGTTTATTAATAGTTTCATTTCTTCTTTCACTTAACCACATTTTCATTAACTTCAATCGTGGATCCAACAAGGTAGCGATTAACCTGATGTCTTCTAAATCTTGCCAATAATGCCAAAAAGAATCGTATATAATTCCTCGAACCTTTGATATTATTGCTTTATTAGAGGTTGGAGGCAATGGCTGGAGGCTAGTTGTTTCATTATCGGAACCTTCTTCAGATAATATTTCATCTAAAACAAAATTTGAGAAAAAAATTTAATATTGTATTTATTATTATATAGTAAAAAAAAAAAAACTTTATGCTAACTTTCATTTGTATTAATAGTTTCTTTGAATTCATCAGCAATTTCAGCACTGTCAGCAAATTCGTATTTTAATGCTTCAATACTTGGGTTAATGACTGAAAGAGTAGTATATTTTATTCTACTAAAATAAGTGGTTAATTCGTCAAATGGTTTAAAAATTTTTACTAATTCTTCTACTAAATTCCATTCATGATCTTTAAGTACAAGGTTGTTTAATATTCGAGAATCTTCTTCAGCACCCTCTTCATCTTGTAAACGTAAAGTTAAAGAAAGCTGTTCTATTGCTTGACGAAGTACTAAAAGCCTTTTTCAGGAATGGTAGGTAGAATTCCACCAGGTACTTACATTACTAATCGTGCACAAAATCTTTGATTCTGTATATATTTCTAAGTTATCATTTTTATCTGTTTCTTCTGTTTTTTCTTTTTCTAGATTAGATGATGAGCTTTCAAAAATGTATAGTTGAATAGGAGTTGTGGTTTTGCTACGTTTAATTTGTACTTGATCAAGACGTTGAGTTTGTTTTGGTAATTGAAAAAATTTAATAAGGTTATGAATTCATTTTGTGCATGGTTTAATAATTTTTAGGGCCTTAATAACTATTAGTTGAAGTGTGTGCGCAGAGCAGGGAAGACGTTCAACACCATTCCAAATTCTAATAGCCTTTTTCATATTGGCACCATTATCTGTTACTGCACAGAATACTTTTGTTTGTAATCCAAACTCTTTAACCTTTTTATTCAAATATTCTTTAATTTGCTCTCCTGTATATGGATAGGTTATTTTTTCTACTGACAGAATTACATTACGGATTTCAAAATTTGGTGTTAACTAGTGGAGAGTTACGCCAATATAGCCATCATTACTACGAGCCGTCCATAGATCCGTTGTTATAGAAGCAGTTTCACAAGTGGTAGATATTAATTCTTTTAACTCTTGTACACTCTTTTGATAGGCGACAGCAAGATGTTGTTTGATACCTTTATTACTTGGTGGTTGAAATGCTGGGTTAATATAAAGAATCATTTTTCTGTATCTTTTTTTATGAACAGTATTAAATGGTAAGGAATCAGTGACCAACCATTCAGCTGTAACACGTTTTAACTCTGTTTGTTTTAATGTAGAATGTGAAACTTCTTTCATCATCATTTTATCAATATGCAATTGACTTTTTTCAGTAGGGTTTGGGCTGTCCATCTCCACGATTCCATATACTGATTGAAGATGTGATTTAATATTTTCTGTTCCACCATCATGTTTGTAACTTTTTTCACATATATCATCCTTTCCCTTTTTAGTTACGACTATTTTACAGATATCTTGTTCATTTTTAGTTTCAAAATATTTCCAGACATAACTGGTTCTGGGTTGTTTACTAGGTGGATTTGATTATTTTTAGTTTGAGTAAACCTTACCCAGAATTTTTTTCTATTTGACTCTACAATAGAATCCTCGGTAGTATTATAAGGTTCATTGTCATCTGAATAGATAATTTTAGAGGTATATTCATTATCACTATCCATTTTATAAGCTTAATATTATTGATTACGCTGTAGTGCAGATCAAGATAAGTTTTTTATTGAAAAAAAATTTTAGTTACAAAGAGGAATTTCTATTCTAATTACTACGAGGAGAAGTAGAAATTTGTCTTTAGGCTTGTCGCTTCCTTTTATTTATTTATTTATTTTTATTATTATTTTATTATTCACTTTTTATTTTTTTTATTTTTAATAGACGTATTTATGACTTAAGTATCAATGACCATTTCAGATGACATAATAGGTAAATAAATTGCTATATTTGGTTTAGCATAATTAAATCAGGTATCGTATAGATCGTATAATTTTATATAGTTATAGTTTTATTTCATAACCATTATATGTGAAGGGTCTAGTAAATAATTACTCAAGATAGAAACATATTTTACTTATATAATTACTTCAGTAGTTGGCTGATTCACAATTAAAGAATACTATGAGATATAATAAGATGGATGAACTCTTTCGATAATTGAAGCTATAATTAGGCTGATCTATAATTAAAGAATACTATGAGATATTGTTAAGTAAAATAAGACGGATGAGCTCTTTTGTTATAGTTGGGCCAATCCATAACTAAAGAATACTATGAGGTATTGTTAGGTTAAATAAGATATATGGGCTCTTTTGTTATGGTTGGGCCAATTCATAATTAAAGAATACTATGAGATATTGTTAGGTAAAATAAAACAGATGAGCTCTTTTACTATGATTGGGCCAATCCATATTAAAGAATATTATAAGATATTATTAGGTGAAATAAGACAGATAAGCTCTTTCATTATAGTTGGGCCAATTTATAATTAAAAAATACTATAAGGTATTGTTAGGTGAAATAAGACAGATGAGCTCTTTTGATAATCAAAGCCATGCTTAAAAAATTGAAAATATGATCAATGCAAACCAGATTGATATGAAAGCATATGTTTGATATTATTAGGAGAATACAAATTAGAGAATCGTGTAAGGTCTTGAATAAGGCAGAATTTAGAGAGTAGCATGAAGTCTTAAATGAAGCAGAATTAGAGAATGACATGAGATAAGTATAAGCGATATATTTGATAACTACTTGGTATTGAAAATTTTTAGCTAATTACAGATTTTTTTTTGAATTTATATTCTCATTTAATTTTTTACTCATAATCTTTTTTATTATTTAGGCATTGATTTTTGTATAGAGAATACCGCTAATGAGATATTTTAGTCGCACTATACATATAGTATTTAGGCGGCATTCATAATTTGCGTTAACTAGTACTGTATTGTATAGAAATAAGAACTTTGATGATAATATTATTTTTGTATTATCTTTAAGATTTCTATAACAGTACTGGTTTAGCATAAATTATGGATGTCACCTTATAATCTTTGTATCTTCAAACACAATTATTTTCTTCGATTCATAAATAAACATTATTCACTTTTGCTATTTAATATATAATATTCTGATTATGTATAATTTAAAACTTTTATTTATTCGCCCTGAATATTTAAACCATATTTGTATGTTGTATTGTAAATTGACAGTATTATTCGCGTATTAAAAGATCAGGTTTTTTATAAATTATTTGATAATATATAAATTACAATATTATACTGTATTATACAATCTCTTTAAACTTCGAACCTAACACAGTAAAACCTTTACAAGCGCACACCCTCTCTAAAAGTACATGATTTTAACCCAAATATATTCATGGACTTCATAAATATATATGCACTTAGAGAAGCTTCACTGTATATAATGCTTTTGCCCTATCTATTTACATATGTGTATAATAAAAAAATTTGATGACTGTTAAAATGATATTTAATTTGGTTAGCAAAGCCAGTATGATCGTGCAATTTACGAGTTACCTTCACTATCATATAATTCCTAAAGACGGTTATGCTAAAAGTAGTTTAATAGATAGAATCATTATAGTTCAGAAAATAGATATATTGAAATCATAACCAAGTAACTCAGTTTAGACAGAATTTTTCTTGATTGTTAGCACCAAATTTTTGAAGCTAACATCAAAACCCGGAGTTGTGATTTATTTTGTATAAGATTTTGTAATTAGAATTTTTACTTTGACAATTTTTACAGATTTTATATAGTTAGGGACCAATTAGCTCACGTGTTAGCCCACGGGTCAACCCGTGGGTCAACCTGCGCGGTTTAACTCATGGGTCAACCTGCGGGTCGACCCACAGGTCAACTCACCCGGGTTGTTACAATTCAATACGGGTTACCCGACCCACCCGCGGGTGACCCAGGTAGCACCTACCCGGGTCCAATCTCTATCTTAATCAATCAATGTCAGATATTATAGTAAAATCAAATAATACAGATTTTATGTATAGATTAGCAAAATCAATAGATTACTATAGAAAATATTAGTATTTGAAAAATGATTCACCTCGTGTACTAATAATTTTTTTCTGACAATTTTTATAGAAAATGATTATTATAATGGTATAAAAAGAAGTTACAGTTTTATATTTTTAATTAATTAAAGATTTTTTAAAATTTTTATATAAACTTTTAACCAAAAAGTAAATTTTATTAAGAATTAACTTTTGTAAATAAAAATTTAAACTGTAACTTCTTTTTACAATATCATAATAATCATTTGCTGCAAAAATTGACAGAAAAAAAACAAATATTTTGCTATATATAATAATCTATCAATTTTGCTAATTTATGCATACTAATAAAATTTGTACATATTATATGTATTATTTAATTTTAGGAGAATTTACAAATAAGAGCCCAAAAAAGTAATAATTTTGATACTATTCAGATCATTCTGTCAAATGGTACTATATGCTAAATTTAAATTACTAGATTACAAGCTATTCAACATTTCTAAAATCTGTTTAAATCATGATATTTTATTATTTAGTAATTTAAATTTAACAATTTTAGTACCATTCAATTCATCTAAATGAGACAATTTAAATCGTATTGTTACAGGTAGGTCTGCCTAGAATATGTTAATAGAGAAGGGGCAAATACAACAAATTGTTGCTTAAAATTTATTGACATTGTATATATTACTCAATGTATAGAGGCAGGACGATTTGGCCAGGTAAAGGTAGGTCAAGTATCATTACAAGTTAGATAACTTAAAGAATGTATATTGTTTTTGTTTATACTTTGTAGGGCTTTATTTAATAGATTTATTTTGTAGAGTACAAGTATAAAAATTTTATTGGAATGGAAGACATATATTCTACTAGAGAACAACACATATTTCAATCAGGGATTTTACTAAATTAGAAAATCACATTCTAGAATAATTTCTATATCATTCTATGAATTTGATTGGCTGTGTAACATTTTTTATCAACATAAGATCATTTGATATTTTATTTATTTATTCGATATCAAATGATATATAAATAGTTAATATAAGATATCTACTTTAAATGATCCCATTTGATCTCTCAAAATAAACAATTATAAAAAAGGTAGATGGAAACTAACTTCTTTTAATTAATAAGCAAATTTTGTTGTAGTTAAATTTGATTGGTCAATCGCACATGATTTTTGTACAACCAAATGATCTAGAATCATGTGATCAACATTTCTATACCATACAAGGTGTGATCTACACTGTCCATTTTAGGCAAAATCCCTGACTGTATTTATAAGAAATTATAGAGAGTCAAGAGAGACATTTTTGAATGTTTCTATTACAGCTTGGTAACAATTTTCTCATTGAATGCAAGCCATTTCTATCTTTTTTGACTAACCTTTTAACCCCTTTACACACAGCCTTCATTATTTTATCATTTTACAAAGAAAAGAGAAGGCAATTCTAAGAATGCCCACCCCTTCTGGTTCACTACTCATTCACCAACTCTATCACGGCCACACACCTTACCCGACAAGGTAATATTGCCTTGACAGCTGTCAAACCAAATCGGGTAGGTGGCTTTTCTCCATGGGATTGGCGTTACGGTTCCAGTTGGGGAACCCGGGCCCAACTGGTTTGTTGCAGGGAGATCGGCATTCGTTTCTTCCTGGTCACGGGCATCGTTGCACGACGCTTGTTTCGTACGTCGTCACGGGATTTGCCGTGTTGGTCTTGTGGGGCCTAGAGTCGGGTTTGCCTCTAACAGTATCAAAATCATTAAACTATATTCACTGTATTACGAGATATAGTAAAATTTTCTAAAATAGGGCCCTTATGTGTGATTATTTTACCTTTTTGGGCCCTTATTTATAAATTCCCCTTAATTTTACTATACGTAACATCTGACATAGATCAGTATATGCAGAACCCCAATAATACACGATAATGTAAAAGAAGACAACAATCATGTGAGTTTTAGCCAATCATCGGTACAACATGAGAACAATAATTATTAAATAAAGCAAAGTTAATACCATTCTAACAGCTCTTTACGGTTAGTAGGATGAGAAAGTTTGTATTACAAAATCATTCTAACAGCTATTTATGGTTAGTAGGTTCAATCCAAATAAATCTGTATCTGAATTATCTGGATAATTCAAATCAGATATCCGGATAATCCAAAAGCTAATCAGATAATCAATAGTAAACGGATATCCAATAAATTTAGATCCGGATATCTGATAATTGTCCAGATAAACACTTAACGGATTGGAACTCTAATGGTTAGTGTTAGGATGAGAAAGTTCGTATTATAAAATCATTCTAACAGCTCTTTATGGTTAGTGTTAAGAAGTTCGGATTATAAACTTTGCAAAATCGTTCATTTTTGCGATAGCATAAAATATTCTAGATTTATGTAAATTATTAATAATATAAGTCACCAAGAGGAAATTTTCATAGCAAATCGCAAATTTAGGCAAATTTAGCACTATTAACGAGGTTTTGTGGCGGAGTATGAAAAATTAGTAATTTTCTATACTCCGTCAAAAAACCTCGTTAAAGCCTCGGCGATTTGTCACGAAAATTTCCTCTTGGCGATCTATATTACTAGGTAAATGGAAGCCATTTAAGGTCCGAAGGACTTGTCACGGATCAGTCCGACAATGGGTATTTTCGGTGCAAATCTTTGTTTTTATCACACACACAAGCAGGTGCTCTGACTCTCCCATAATGTCCTTCGGACAAAATAATTTACATTAAATCTAGAATATTTTATCGCTATCGCAAAAATGACCGATTTTCATTCTAACAGTTCTTAAATGTTAAAATGAGAAAGCTCGTATTAAAAGATTATTCTAACAGCTTCTTATGATTAGTTTTGAGAAAGTTATTATTCTAACAGCTCTTTATGGATAGTGTTAGAATGAGAAAGTTCGTATTATAAAATCATTCTAACAGCTCTTTAGGTTAGAATTTAGAATTTTGATTAGGATGTTTGTATTATAAGTTAGGCCATGCAAAGTTAATTAATTGGTTCTCATAACCGGCCGGGTCAAAATTTGAAATTTTTGTAAAAAAATTTTTTATATGTTTTACAGCTGTTCTCATAAATTTTGGGACATCTGGTAAAAAATTGACCGAATGATTATTTGGCCGATTCGATAAGATA
>CAJVPU010002054.1:0-11362 GCA_910591775.1 Dentiscutata heterogama | reverse complement strand
TTTTGCTTGTATAGAGAATAAGCGAGAAAGTTTAGTTTGTATATTTTTTTGAATAGGTATAATTTGTAGTAAATATTTTGGTAAAGGTTGAAGTATAAGGTTGAATAGAGATGAAATTTGGGATAGAAGAAGTTTTTTAAATCTGATAAGTAATAAGAAGTTTTCTATTTTATTGTAAATCATATCTAGTATTGGTTTAGCAGAGCCTCTACTATCATAGTAGATACCAAGATATCTAATTATATCAGTAGATTTTCTGGAATTGATTATTTGATTATCAAATTGGGGTGAATAGTTTGGTATTTTGAAGTTTTTAGAGGAGATATAAAGTAGGTCAAATTTGAATAGATTAACTTCAATATTGTTAATTTTGTTTAGAGAAGAGGCTTTATTGATAATTTTTTGCAGAGTTTTAGAATGATCTAAGTGCTAGACAGTATCATCCATATAGGCTAATGATGGGATAGTTGTAATAGTTGGATTTGAATTAGAGATCAAGTTAAATGGTTAGATAGAAGAGATTTTAAAAAAGTGATCTTTGAATTTTTGTGAGATGAAAGTAAAGATTGGGTTATAATAGATTTTCCAAAGAAGAGTAGAGTAGGTTTTTTCTTGTTCTATACCTGATTTTATATGAACTAGTGATGTTAGGCTATAAGCTGTAATTACTCTTGCAAGGTAAGAAGTATAAAGTTCTATTATTAGATTTATACTAGTAATAAGAATGACAATTCTTTGGCAAGCTTCTTGAAGATGTCTAATATTAATTTTGTCAAAAGCTTTAGACATGTTTTGAAACAATATCCAAGCTTCTTTATTGTGAGAGATATAATGTTCTATTGTATTATGTAGGATTTGAATAGAAGTATGTGTTGAAGAGTTTTTGAAAGCTACATAATTAAGATTAGAAAAAAGGTTATTTAATAAGATAATTTTATCTAGACATTTAGTAAATATTTTTGTAAAGATCTTTTTTAGAGGTTCAATAATAAAGATAAAACGGACTTGGTTAAAAGTAAAATCTCAGTTGGACTTTTGGGAATAAGAAAAATATTAGAAGATTTTTAATCAGTAGGAACTTTTTGAAGTTGAAAGCATTTGTTTAAAAAGAATTGAAGAATTTTTTGTGCTTTTGGGCTAGCATATTTAATATGTTCATAGCAGGTCTCAGAAGGACCTGCTGCTTTTTGGTTGAGTAGATTTGAAATG
Organism: Dentiscutata heterogama; assembly: GCA_910591775.1. Classification (NCBI taxonomy): domain Eukaryota; kingdom Fungi; phylum Glomeromycota; class Glomeromycetes; order Diversisporales; family Gigasporaceae; genus Dentiscutata; species Dentiscutata heterogama. The sequence goes on along the minus strand of CAJVPU010002054.1, from coordinate 10,153 downwards.
ATTTCAAACTATTCCTAAGTTAAGATATTATTAAGTAGATTTTGGTAAAAAGGTTCTAGTTCAGGGTGAGATTGGTATAAGTTATAGTATTCTAAAGAGAGTGAAATAGTGCTTAGAGGTTTATTATCAAACTAGTTAGAGAAGTAATTATGAATTGCATTAAGAATTTTGTTATGATTAGTTAAGAGAGAGTTATTTATAAAAAGTTAGTTGATATTAATATTGTTATATTTTTTTAATACTTTTTTGTAAAAGTTTTTTTGGAGTTTCAAGAAAAGTTTTGTTACAGTTTTTTATTTTTTGTTTGATCTTATTATAGAGATCTTGTTGATATTTATAATTAAGTGCTGATTTGATAAGTAGAAATTCATTTTTGATTTGTAAAATTGTGGAGTTGTTAGATGGAAGTGAGTTTTTAGAATATTGAGATTAATAATTATAAAGAAAAGAATTGAAGTTAGATAAGAAGAAGTAGTTTTTAAGATATTGTATTTGTTTATATCTATAAAAGAGTAGAGATTTTTTTGTAGTGAGTTTGTTCTAGATTTCTTTAATTGTATTAATTTTCTTAAAGAGAATATATAGTAGGTTTGTCCTGGATTTCTTTAATTGTATTAATTTTCTTAAAGGGGATATGTTTTATAGCTGCTTTAATTAGACCTTTATGGATTTTGTTTCAGTATAAGTTAAGTTAATTTTGATTGGATATTAGATTGATTTTTGAGGAGATATGTTATAAGTTTTAAGTTGTTTGTGTTGCATAATCTTCAAGTATTTGTTTAGAGCAGTTTTTCCATAGAAAAAGTTTATATTTTTTCTGTTTTTGAGACTTGGGTTTGTTTAGAATAATTGATAATTTGAGAGTAATAATATTATAGTCAAATTTGATTTAGTTGTTTAAAATTATATCTGTGTATTTGATGTTGGTAATTGAGAGATTTGTTCAGATTTGGTTAATTCTACTCTGAGTATTGGAGCATTGAAAAGTAAAGCTTGATGTATTAGAGAAGAAAAAATGATAAATATCCTTAAATTGTTGACTTTGTAGATATTTAATAAGTTGAAGTTCAGAAATAGAAGTTTTTTTAGGAGGGAAACTGTCTATTTTTGGATTGGAAACATTATTAAGGTCTCCTATAATTATAATTTATAATTTGAATTTTGTGTAAGCAGAATGCGAAGTTGTTTTTTCTCATAGGTAGGGATATAGATTTGAAGTAGATAAATTGGTTAGTTTTTGAAATATAGATCTAGACCAATAATATGGCCTTTATAATTATGAGTATGTGCTATATATTTGGTAATTCGGTAGTAGATAAAAATATCAACACCAGCCTGGTGTGGTTGTGTAAAAGAGCTCCAAAAACTGTTAAAGTTTGGGATTTGATTTTTAAAGAAGTTTCATTCTTTAGAAAAGAGATATATTTCTGAGAGGTCTAAAATATCAAAAGAGTTATTGTTAAGTATCTCAGAAAGTAAGAGTTTTTTGTTTGATTGATAAAGACCATTAATATTTAAAGAAGCAATTTTGATAGGAATAGATAAATATTTAGATTGGAGAAAGAGAAAGGAAGTTGGTGTATCTAATATAAAAGGTTGAGAAGAAAAAAAGAGATTAGGAAAATGGTAGATTGAGTTAGATAGTGATATTGAAGAGAGAGATTGGTTTGATTTAAGAGGAACATAACTAAACTGATGAAGTAAAGAAAAGAAGAGTAGTATAAAGTGGTTGGAGAGTGGAAATAGCTCATATGAAAAATAAATATGTGCCTCAATATAGTTATTATTGTGATCTTTGTTGTTTAGAATTGAGATTTTAATAAGATTTGTTAAATAGTAGAAGGGAAAATCATGTTTAATTTATTGAAGAAAAGTAAAGATAGTTGTAGGTGCTCTAGTAGTAGTAGTTTATAATAAAAGAGAAACTTGTTATAACAAGTAAGAGAGTCTATAGGACTTAGTTTCTCAGTTAGTTGTGTTATAGTTTTAGGTTGTAAATTGGGATCTAGAAGTAGTTCATTGTTATAGTTTAAGTTTGTAGAAGATTGGTTAGTTAGGTTTAATGAAATTGGTATTGTATATAGTTTATAGAAGATTAATGATATTGGGAATGAAACTACAAAAAAAGTGTTTTCTACATTAGTTACTATATACCTAGCTTGTATAGCTCTGCAAGATTCAGAAGCTCTCAGATTAAGTGTTAGAGAACTATTATTTTTTAAATCTTCTGGGTAAATAGGCTTTACCGCCAGCCTACTTATATCATTTTCTATATTAACTACATTGGTTGCATCTTTTAATATAGCGGCAGCTACATTTATATTCTATAGAAGACAACTATATTATATAATAGTGTAGTATTGAGAAAGAAAAGATAGAAATAAGATAAAGAAATATATGAGAAGTGTATATATATACTGTATATATATATATATATATATATATATAATATATAAAAAAAGTTATAGAGTTAGAAAATTGTAAGAGTGAAGAGAGTTAAATAATTATATTGTATACAACAAAAGTATATAGCTCTGCAGTACTAGATACTTGCTACTATATAAAAATATATAAAAAAGATTTGTAATAATAATTAAAAAAACCCAGAAGATTTAGATAATGATGGCCCTCTAACGCTTAACCAAAGGGCTTCCAAATCTTGCAAAGCCGTGAAAGCCAGGCATACGGTGATTGCTGTAGAAGACATCTCTCATGTAGCCTCATCCTCAACATCATTAGCCTCTTATGAGCCACAAACAACACCCCTCTTCCCAAACCCAACAGACCAGCTTCTTATAAATCCAGACCTTGATAATGAACTTCTCCCAGATCCTGATCTAGACTACAATCCTCAACACAGCCCCAATGATACTCAACTCGAAACTATTACACAAATAACTGAGGTCCTTGGCCCTATAGACCCTCTTACATGCTATAATAAGTTTCTCTTTTATCATAGATTATCTCTATTAAAATACTCACAATCTGTCTTTACTTTTCTTTAATATATCAGACATGACTTTCCCTCATACTACTCATCAGACATCATCAAAATCTTTATCCTTAATATTAAAGATCGTGATAATAACTACCTTGAGGCACACATTTATCTCTCACATGAGCCATGCCCACTTCCTAATCACTTCATACCACCCTTTTCTTCCTTACTTGACTGGTTCAGATATGTCCTTCTCAAGTCAACACAATTACCTTTTCATACATAATTACTTCCCAATAGCTTAACCATTTCTCACTCACCCACCCAATTGTCTATATCAGATAACCTATTTCTCTCATCCAATTCTTTACACACTCCTAATTACACAATCACCCCCACCTTACTACCTTTTCCTAACCACCTCAACCTCACTATAGCAACCCAGGAAACAAAATCTTACTATACCAGACAACCCACCACCACTAAAAAAGAAAAATACAATGTCTAAAACTAAAGATGGAAAAGATATCATCTATAATACTACTACTACCCCACCACATTTTGCACAAAAAAATTCAACCCAAAGTGGGGAATTTAGCAAACCCCTGTCAAAAATAACAATGATATCATCTGATCAAAACAAACCAACAAGTGTGGGAAACATTCAAAACAAACAAAATAGCGTGGAAAATAATCCAAACAAACAAACAAGTGTGAGAAACAACACAAACATCTTCGGATCCCAGGTCACAAGTATAGAAACCGATTATCACAACACACCCGATCCATTCCAGAACCTTATCCAAGACAACCCCTGGAGCTTGGCCCAAAAAGTACCAATCACTAACAATTCTATACAACTAATCCAACCAAAAGAAGACATAGACGACTACATAGATACTCAATCTAATGTAACCACAGAATCTTCCACACCTCCCAAGAAGACGTATAGTAGTGCACTTACCTCTAACCTTCCAAAAAAGAAATATACAAAAGATGATCACTCACTCACATGGTGTAACTCTGTTACTATTGCAATAGCAAAAGCATGTACACTAAATTTTGATACAACAGTTTGGGACTATGATACAATTATTAATACCTTCTCATCGTCTGAGCTACTTTTAAAATTTTTCCAACACAAAATCCAAGCGAATCCAACTCAACATAATCTACCAAATGCAATCAAAACAAAATTGGAATACTTGGACTCAGCTTTCTTTCGATCATTCACAAAAAACAAAAAAACCCAACCACAACATCAAAAGGAATTCAATTTACTATTACAAATAGCAGTAGAAAGATACAAAAGGCTACATAACGTGTACTTTATAAACAAATTCAACAGAAACCAAATATTCACAAAACTTAAAGCCAAAATAGCCTTAGACTTTATTTGTAATACAGACTTCCTTACCAACAGCCTGCACAATTGTACATGAATAATTATCTACTGTCTCAACTTTGTACAAATAAACTGTACTCTTAGTTTTGAAGAGCTATACAGCTTGATCAATGAGGCCCACTTAACACTACTTATTCCTCTACCTCAATCTATTCAACAAATTCTCCCATTCCCACTACCAATTCAAGATCGATCGTAAACTTACCCGAGCAACCGTACTAGCTTTACAAAAGATTTTTACATTTGAAAAGCTTCCTGATAGCTACTTTCTTACTGTTCTCGAACCACTACCAGACGATCCCGCTAAACTCTGCGCTGAAATCTGGAACTTTTTCCCAATTACAGAACGAGCTAAATTGCCATTTCTCTCTGATTACCACACAAAATTAACGCAATACTACATAGTAGAAAGAATTCCCCCCCAACTACTTTAACTTACCAGAAGCAAAACCCAGACTTCCATCAACTCCTCAAAACCTTATCTCAGCTATTCGCCACCTGTTCCCCTGCAATCCAACTGATGCTCCAGAATTTCGTAGATACATTGATATCTTTAGAGAACACTACAGCTTTCATTGGATTCCCAATGACTTCTTTGTACAAAAAAAACTACTTCCAGTTGATCTATATGCTATTAAGATGACTGCAACCTACAACTTTCCTATCTCTAACATTCACAAAGCGAAAGAATTCATAGCAGAAATCCAAGACAAATATAAATTTAATATTCCACTCCCACTCACCTACATGACTGTCAACCCTATGAATAAACCTTTACTCCTGAACGAACATATCCTCATTACTGAAGTAAATCTAACAATACCAATTAGCAGCCCCAAAGCTCTAGTCGATATCGTCTAACTCTTGAGAGAACACTACTTTTTTTACCAAATTCCAAGCAAGTGGATCAAAATTCAGATTACTCCAAATACTTCAGAAAAACCCTTACTTCCATCTCAAATTTCAGAAATTATTTTCTATCTAGAGCAAACAAACCTTCATCACACAATTCGCATCCCAATTACTGAACAAAAAAAAATCAGAAACACCATCGCAGAACTACAAAACCACTTTAATTTTAAAGGCATACCTTCATACCTTCTCAATCTCTCTGATTTACCAAACCCCCACTGGGATATTCTAGACAATTATTCTCCACCACTATAAAAGAAAATTGGCAAACTGGCTTACTGCCTACTAGATTTAATCTGATGAATTTATACCTTACTTTTTTCGCTAAATTATTCTATTATACAAATACCTCTACCCTTAACCTCTTAATTATTATTACCTCTTTAAAAACTGATACTCCCCTCAACCCAACAGATAAACAATCCATTGTATGGATTAACAAATTCATTTACAATAATTCTACACTTCCACTTCTTAATTACATAGTCTAGAGGTTTTTCGACCATCTTAGCTAAGAATAGGTCAAGGGTAAACTTGAGCCCTAACTTCTACTCCCTTTTGTTAAATGTATAAATTCATACAAGTTGTATTCGATTATATATTTTGAAATAAAGGAATAGAGAAAAGACCTCTCTTAAAAAAAAAAAAAAATAAAAAAATTTAATATAGAAGAGATTCTATTGGGTAAAATAATATGGCATAGTAATACTGCGGCTAAGTAAAATAGTACGCGATACAAGTGCCTCTGAGTGTCTCTGTACAAAGTGCTTCCGAGTGCCTTTATACAAAGTACCTCCAAGTGCCTCTATACAAAGTACCTCCGAGTATCTTTATAAAGTGCTTCCGAGTGCCTCTATACAAAGTGCTTCTAAGTGCCTTTACACAAAGTGCCTCCAAGTGCCTCTACACAAGGTGCCTCTGAGTGCCTTTATACAAAGTGCCTCCAAGTGCCTCTACACAAAGTACCTCTAAATGCTTCTACACAAAGTGCCTCTGAGTATCTTTACATAGTATAGCAATTATATCATTATACTTCTATCTGTAAAAAAGTTATAAAAAGTGAGCCTTTGCCTCTTCTGCCCAAGTTAGAGTTCACTACCCTCTTATAGAATCTAGTCCCACTCCTTTACCCTCTCTACTTGTAAAGTGTGATATTCTTCCTCTAGAGTAATTTCTACAGGCAAGGTTATCACCATGAATTTATTATTAATAAATTTTATTATCTATAAACTGTTATTATCTTGAACTATTTGCCTCCTGCTATGAAGTTAAAGTACACACTTTACATCCACCTTGTGTATATTTATAAAGTATATTACTGTACTGAGTGACCTTGTTACTTTGCTATATTTATACTAAGTAGACTATAGTATTGTAACATTTTGGTGCCTTCTGGCGAAACCAAAAGAAAAACCCTAAAGAAACTACTCTTGATGGAATTTTTAGTAGAAAAGTATAAAATCTTAGAGAATTTTATCAAGGTTTACTAGGAACTATCTCTCTTGAATTATCTTTGAACTACAACTACTCTCTTGAAAATTATTGCAGGATTGGCTATTAAAAAAAAAAAAAAAGCAATTGGAATTTAAATTATTTTTAAAGATATAAAAACTACTAATCTATTTTATTTTTGAAGCTTGGAGAGTTTATGCTTTACCTCTTGCAAATCACCGGCATAGTAAAATTGAAATTATTTTTTGTTATTAAATTAAATTGAATTGAAATTTTGAAATTGTTATTTGACATCATTATTCTTTGTTAAAATCATTTAAATCCTTCTTTGCATATATACTATTTTATTATTATTATATTTCTATTTATTTATTTATTATTTAACTATTGTATTTGTAATTATCTCTGGAAGATAATTTTCTTTTGCATTACTACTAAACTATTCAAAGTTTATTATTTTTATAGAAGATCCTGTAACAGAGTTTTATAATCAGAATATTGTTATTCATCAAGTACAATATCAACTTAACTCTGCTCTTGCTACTACTGTACTTCAAACTAACACACCTGATTATTTTTGTATTGAGTGTTTTTCACCAAATCGTGTTAGCCCTTGACTTAATTTTGGTATTTTCTGGACTTGGTACTCTACTAGTCATCACGCTGAATCCTATACTCACATTACCCAAACTAATCATAACCAATTATCAGTAATATATGAACTATCAGCTGCTCAAGTTGCTGCTAGAAATATTATTTTTAGTTGCTGATACAGAACAAATATTGGCAGTGCAAGGGATATTGTTGCCACTCTATTTTTTAGATATACACCTTTTTAAGATATTCCTGAAATCAGATACCCTGACAGAAATCACTATAATATTTATATTGATAACCCTAACTATAGAAAATTATATACTAGACCTATCATACATTGGAATTTTTTCCAAACTTTAGGACAATTTACCTATCAAACTTCTCTTCAAGACACAACTATTACTAATTACAACAACTCTAATTTTGTAAATACTATCACTACACAACAAGTTGCAGATACTTTAGACTCTTATAGTAGTAATAGAAGAGAACATAATAACTCACCTTATCAACCTTATCAATCTCCATACCGAAGAGATAGTTCATTAACTATTCATCATACTCGTAATAGAATTTAACCTCAAATACCTTTAATTCATCAATTAAATCTAAATCAATTTTGAGAAGTTCTACTTGATAATACAGCCTACACTTCACTTGTAACTCCACCTCTATGCCTATTAAATCTTTAACAAGGAAGAGACACATACCAAGAAAGTAAACAATTACTAGATAGTCTTGATAATTTTTTCAATTACCTCCTCTACCCCAAAAAGAAGTAAAGGACTCTAATTCTGATACTGTTCGTAACAAACCAGAAGTTGATAACCACGAACTTGACAAAGTACCTGTTAATAATAATTCTATTGCTGATAACGAAGCACCAGAAGGTTTAGAAATATCAAAAAACATTGAAGAACCTCCTGATAACAAAGAACAATTAAATGCTGAAGAAATGAATACTGCTACCCAAGCAATGACCAGGTTGGCTAAAGCTCTACAAAAAGGAAGAACTGGTAAAAAAAGCCTTGTTAAAATAGATCCCTTTACAGAAGATGGTACCCAAGACCCACTAGATTGGTTAGATAAATTTGAACATGCTAGACAAGCTAATTATTGGGAAGGAGTTCGACAACTTGAAGTAGCTAAAGTACATATAAAAGAAATTGCTACTAAATGGGTCTATGGATTTACTGCTCTTCAGCTTATAGCATATAACGATCCAGCAAACCAACCTACTAGTTTCAAAACATTATTTACAAACAAGTTCTGCACCACTTGACAAAAAGCTATATGACAACAACAATTTTTTAATCTTAAACAAGGAAGTGTTTCAGTTGATATATATATTGCAAAGTTCAAGAATCTTAACTAGAAAGTCACAGGTTTACCTCTAGCATTTATCTAACAATATTTTATACAAGGATTATGACCTGAGTATGCTATGTCTATACAAGCAGCTAGCCTAGATGACATTGATGCTATTATAAACACTGCCAGAAATTGAGAAACAGGAAAACATATTACTGCTCCAGAAACAGACACCACAGAAGCAATTGCTCGACTTACAGACCAAATTGCTCAATTAAGTATTAATCTTGCCCAGCAACAGTAACAAAAACTAGCTTATGTTGCAAAAACAAAACAAAGCTTCTCTAGAAACAAATTTGCTTGTTACTACTGTGGTAAAAAGAGATATTATATAGCTAACTATTATCAAAGAAAATCAGAAGAAAATAGAAATATTGGAAGAAATAAAAATAACAACTATAATCAAAGAAGCAATTATAACAATAGATCTAATGATTATAGAAGAGCCAGAAATAAAAGTCAATTATATAAAAGAAATAGAAGCAGAAGCAGAGATAAAAACTATTCTCAAGATAGAAGCAGATCTAGAGATAGAAGCCAAGAAAGATGGAGACCCAGATCTCACCACTCACACTTACCTGACTACTGGAATATAAATATAGCAGAAACATCAAAACCTAACCCTAACCCTACACCATCAAATAACAATAATTAGGAAAGATTTTTAGACAACTACTCTATTCGTACAGCCCTCACTACTTATATTACTGAAATGAACTGAGAAAACACTAAACCAACTATGAAAAACAACAATAACTTTACCTCTATCAAATACTTTGTAGATTTAAAGGATTATACGTACTCTGCTATTATTAACAGTAGAGCCTCTATCAGCATGATTGCTCACAAAGTTGTAAAAAAATTAGGATTAAAAATAGATAAACTCTCTAGAAGTTTAATTGTAGCTACTACAGAAACCATCTCTTAACTTCTTGATATTATTAGAAATCTATCTGTTAAAATTCAAGGTAGAACTATTCTATTGATATAGAAGTAGTACCTGCTACTTCATATTCATTACTTTTGGGAAATGATTAGTCTAGAAAAGTTGAAGCAAACTATAACTGGAAAACTTGCCAATATACTATGTATTGGAAAGGAAAGAAACTCATAATTAACACTTCATATAAGCAAAAACAGCCCAAAGAAAAGCAACCCACTTGTATCACACCAGAAGACTTTGAACTATACAAGCAGGAGTATTTAACCCCTCAAGAAGCCTATGCTTTTACAACAATAAATGAAGGAGAGGAAGGATAGATTACCTATACACCCTGGTATAGAAGCCCACCAAAATGTAAAAGTTGTAGTCTCTGAGACTATTAATACAAAGACTGCCCTCAGAATGAATGCAAATATTGTCATGAAATAGGCTATATTGTTATTAACTGCCCAAATAAGCAGAACAAAAGAGCCAATTGTAAAAATTGCAACCAAACTGACCACCTGTTCAAGGACTGCTCTCAGAACTTGTGTTT
>CAJVPU010002053.1:0-11367 GCA_910591775.1 Dentiscutata heterogama | reverse complement strand
AAAGAAATACTTTAATAGAGAAAATTATAATTTTGCACGTGAAAGTCTAATAAGAATTTTTGTTCAAATATTGAATTAAACACTATATTTGGATAAATTAAACAAGAATACCTTTATTATAAAGCCTAGTTAAGAGGCTAAGAGTAATTCTTTTGACTTTATTGTTTTTTAAAATGCCATCTAAACGTATATCAGCATATAGTCACGCATAAGAATTTTTCAAAGATTTTTTTGTGATAATGGTGTTTTAATATGCCGATTTTGTAATTATTCTATTAACTAGAAATATAAAACTACAATTATTATACATATGAATACAACCTCTCATAAAAAAGCTAAAGAAAATGCAAGTTCTAGACAAACAAATTTAATTTAGCAAACATTAAATTCAACAATTAATAGAAACAAATCAAGAAAATCTATAATCAACGATCTAGTTTTGGCATTTGCTAATGCTAATATACCTTTGGAAAAAGTTAATAAACTTCTTCTATGGATTAGAGAGTATATAAAGGAGGGTAGTATAATTTCTAAAGCAGATACTTTATATCATCAATATCTTCTAATTGTTTATAAAACATAATTAGATCAACTAAAAAAAAAATTTAATAATAAACCTGTTTTAATAATTATTGATAAAACCACTGATAGTAAAGTATGAAGTGTAGTTAATATATTATTTAGCTATCAAGGTTTAACATCTTTAGTAGTTGTAGAATTTTTAATAATTCTACAATTGGGCAACTTATTATTTGTATCTTGGTTGAATAGAATATTCTTTTTAATTTGCCATGCTTAATAGTTTTTGACTCTGCTATATATATGAAAAAATATGTTTGGGAGGTTTTAAAACCAATTATGTCTCAAATTATTCATTTACCATGTTTAGCTTATACCATATTTTCACGAAATAACGGGCATGATCATTATTTTGAATAATGACCAGAATTAAGCTTAATTTAGGCTGAAATTCATAATTTCACTCTGCACGTTATTTCACGAAAATACGGTATTATAAATTTGATCAGGTATGTAAAAATTTAAATTATTGTATTATTAATATTAAATTTTAATAACTATTTATTATTTTTTAGTGATACATAGATCTCAATTTCTCATTTTAATAATATATATATATTATTAACACATTAAAAAAGCATTTACTTTTGCAAAAAATCGACTTACCAGATATCTTAAACACTTAAAAAATAATGGTGTATTAAATCCAACTAATATTCCTTTATCAAATGCAACCTATTGAAACTTATGACTTCAAATAGCTTTTTATATTGAAGAATACTTAATATATATATGTGATTTTTATATTGAAGAACAAAAAGAAAATTTATCAAATTCTATAGATCTTATTGTAGAAATTCTTTCTGATTCTCAAAAATATGGATGTATACAACTATATTTAACCTTTATTAAATATTATGGTTAACAATTTGTCTATGATTTAAATTATTTTTAACAAGAAAACTTACTCGTATTTCTTTATATTAAAAGTTATATTGAACAACTAGGTAATGTAATTAATGCTAACAAAACTTTAAGTAGTCTTATATATCCAGTTTTAAACATGTTTCAAAAATTTAATACAAGTCCTGAAGTGTTTTATCCAGTATTTTAATTAGCATATAATATGGTATCTAAAAAATATGATAATCATATTCTTAACTATCTAGCATGATTATTATTTAAAGAAGCTTGGGTATTTGACTCATGTTTTATAAAATTATCTACTATTAGTCATAATATTACTTCATATAAATATATTGTAGAATTTTCTAACCTATCTATGAAGCTTTTACAAGAATGAACAATTTACTATAATATTAATTTAGTAGAAATCGAATTTAATAGTTTAGATAAATTTTGAACTAAAATTTCATATCAATTACCACTTTTAAATATAATAGCTATAAAATATATTTGGCTACCAATTTCATCTTATAGTATAGAACGTAGTTTTAGTATTTATAACAAAATTTTAAATAATGACAGAACAAATTTAAGTGAGAAATCACTTCGGGCACTTAATATTATATATTATAATAGCAATTATAATAAATAAATAAGAAAAATTTTATATCAGTATAAACTAGATTTTTTAACCAAAACAAAATGAATTTTTTGTAAATCAAAATGAGATTTTTCTGTGTCTCTGGTACATATGTATGTAGAAGGTTAGTTAGGATTAGTTTGTATAACTACATATTGGGGTAAATGCATTGAATTAAATTGCTAAGTATAAGTACATATGTATTTTAATAATTGATTATTATTACCATGATGCCTAGTTTGTATTTGTACAAATGAAAATTAGTATAATTGCAATTGTGTAATTTAAAATATAATACAATAAATATTTAAGGAAATTATTCTTTAGAGTGGTTACTTCAAAAGTGATTTTGCTCTTGTATTTATCTAGCATATATATATACTATAAATATGTCTGAACATCAAATCAGGTAATTAAAAAAAAAACTTTATATAATAAGCCAGATCTAAAGCGGTTATATAATAACTACAAACAAATTATTTTTCTTATAACAAAGATAAGTTCTTTATTCATACCAAACTACAATAATAGTTATGATAATAGCTATGATAATAGCTATAATAATGACTGTAGTAATAACTATAGTAATATATGCAAAAACAATTATGATAATGATGGTAATAACCTTGATAATAATCTTGGTAATAAACATGATAACGATTATAAAAATAATAATGTTGGTACAACTAGCAAGCAAAGTAATAGAAGTGATATTTGAGACTTTTTTAAGAAGGTAGTATAGCATAAGGAAATGAAAACAGCCAAATATAGGGTATTAAATTGCCAGTATAAAGAGTTTTCTTGTAGATATGGGAGCTCAACCAGACCATTATGCTGCTACTTAGAAGGTGCATATTGGGCCCAATATGTTAAAATAGAAGATTATCACAAGAAAAAAACAAAGACACAAAGTGAATATGATACTATTAAGGATATGTTTAAGGTGAAATCTTTCTTATTTTTTTTTCTACTTTATTTAGACCAATCTAATTTAAAAAACTGAAAAAACTTATATAGAATTCTAAAGACTTCTCTGCTATTAGATTGGCTAGTAGTGTTGATAATCTAAAACTTTGGGATATGTTTGTCACATGGATTGTCAATTAATAGTGCCTACTTATGATAATTGAAGATTCTAAATTAATCAAGATTGTAGAATATTTGAATCCCACAGCAAAGTTAGTTAAAAGAGATACAATTAAAAATGTAATCATGTCATTTTATTACTTAGAAAAACAAGAATTGAAGGCAAGATTTACAATTATATTATATTTTATATATTAAATATTTGATATTAATTGCTTTGCTATATTTAATTAATTTAACTATTTTGTTTTTATCTATTATTTTAAATATTTATACTGCTATAGACATATTTTTCCACTATTAGTTCTAGAACCTCTTTTATATCAGACCTCTAGACATCTTCTAACAACAAGGCCTTTGCTTCTATTATGGCCTACTACATAGATGACAACTAGACTCTTCGGGAAATATTAGTTAATTTTGGGTTGTTAAGTGGTAAACACAACAAAACAAATATTTCTAACAGATTTTTTAGAGTACTCAATGATTATAATATTATATATATCAAAAGTATTTATACTTTTTTAGATTAAAAAAATTGTGTCAATTTTGCCCATTTGTTTATTATGGTAAATTTTTAAATTTGTGCTCAAATTAAGAACCTAAATTGCTATTTAATTTTCAATTTTATATATCAACTACATAACAAATTAATATAGTTATTGCATCAAACCTATCTATTTACCTTAACACTCCACCTTTTATAAGTAGTTTCTATTGTACAAGTATATTTCTTAAATATAATATATTAAATATATGCATCATATACTGCATTATAAATTTTAGAATAATTAAAAATTCGCCATAATATTCTTATAAATTGTTATTACTTAAAACAATGCATTGACTTTTTTTTTAAAAAAAAAAGCTTCTTGCTATTACTCTAGACAATGTAGCAAATAATGGTGTCTTTGTTCATGAGTTAGCAATAAAATTACAGAAAGAAGCAAATTTTAAATGGAATTTGGAACATCTTTGTTTCTGGTACTTCAACTATATTCTCAATTTAGCTGCACAGGCAGCTCTAGATCAAATCAAGGATGATGTTTACAAAGTAGTCTAATTTTTTTTTTTTTTTAAAAAAAAAAATTGGCATGCTAACAGTGAAACAACTAGATTCAAGAACTTAGTTCTGCTATTTGTACAACACCCCAATGTCTTGGGCTCTTTGAAAATGTATATAATACATACAGTATTAAATTTCATAAATCTATTTTTGATTGCCTAACTAGGTGGAATTCTACCCATAATATGGTTAAGAATGGGCTATCTCTTAAACAAGTAGGCATTGTATTCTTAATTATTTTTTTTATTTTATTTTTATTTTATTTGTAATTTTTTTTATAATGTAAATTTAAAAAATTATCATGGTAATCACACAAATAATGTGGCTCCTATATAAAATTTATAGATATTTAATACTCTTACTAGTTCTTATGACAATCTTAATCACTATGCTATTTCATGTTATCAATGGGTTACTTTGAAAAAAATTGTCAAATTTCTTAAACTATTCAAGAATCTTATAACTAAAATATCATCCAGTACTTATAGCACAGCTTTTTGGGTTATTCCTCTCTTCAATATAATTATTAATCATATCAAAGATATAGTCTCAAATACTGAAATGCAAGATTAATATTAGATAAACTTTTATGTTACTTACAAATAACTAAATTCAATTATTAGTTTCAGCACTCTCCATAGTGGCTACAGTAGCAAAAGAAAAGTTAGTTCAGTATTACTTCAAAACAAACACAACTATGCAAATGCACCACCTACCGAAGAATTTATCCAAGAGTTTATCACAACCCACATCAAAAAACAAATTCCACTCAGCTTTATAAACTCAAATACTTCAACAAAATTAGGAATGCTCTCTCAAAACACCACATTAATTCCACAAATTTACCACACAATCATCAAAAACATACATGAAAAAATATAGAAACCTAGCCAAATAAATTCACAACAACCTATATCAAATCCTTTAATTATCATTTCACCTACCATAAACTATACCCCTTTTCATTCATTAGATAGACAATTTACACTATGGCTTAATAATTTTATTCAACACAACTCTATATCACCCCTTTCAAATTACGTAGTCTAGAGGTTTTTTAACCATTCTAGCTAAGAATAGGTTGAGGGTAAATCCTAGCCCTAACTTCTACTCCCTTTCATTAAATATATAAATTTGTACGGTTGTATCTAATTATATATTTTGAAATAAAAGAATAGAGTAAAGACCTCTCTTAAAAAAAAAAAAAAAAAAAAAAAGTAAAACTTTCTGACCAATCATCTCTCTCTTCTGACTTTAATAATAACTCATCTTTAAATACAGAACTTGATATTCACAAATATTTAAATATAGTCACCCACAATGTACAAGGATTTACCAACATACTCAAACTCTAAATTTGGCTCAAATTCTGTGCTGCAAATAATTATCACATCATTTCAATTACCAAAACTAAATTAAAAGATTCAGTATCAACATCCCTCTCAAATCTATATTACAATATATATACATCAAATTTCTTTCCAAAAAACAAAATACAACTTAAAGCAAGCCTTGATACTGCAATTGCACTATATAAAGCTCTACAACTGTATATCTACAACATATAAACTTTTTCAGACACTGCACTATGTATTGGCTTCCATCTTCTATCCAACAACATACTTTGACTTATATCCTTGTACCTACCTTCTAATCACCCTGACCAATCAACTTCGACCCAAAACACAATTGCAAACTGGTTTCTTGAAGCAAGATATAAAAATTAGTACACCATTACTCTCGGAAACTTTAATAATAATACTAAATACTGCAAAAGAATTTCTAAATTATTCTCTACTTTGCAATCCTTATTATCCTCAAGCCTCTTAGATTTTTCTCAGTTACAGAACCTACCTGAAAACAGGGCTCTCTACAAAGTCAAATCGACAATATTTGGATTAATGCAAAAATTATACTTAACTTCAGCTCATCTATACTAATCGATCCAATCAGAATTACTGACAGTGATTATAAGATCATTCAAACTACATAGACAACTGACTTTAATCTCAAACTCCCAAAGTCTAAGAAAAAGAAAAGAAAAATCTACTTCTATGAACAAATGAATTCTGACTTGTGGCAAGATTTTTCTAAAGCAATAAAAAATGAGTTTTCAACTTTAAACATCTCATTCCTCCCTACAAACTATAACCAGCTCAACAAACACTGAAACAAATAGTTAAACACAATTAAGAAGATCATTAACAAAGAAATACCAACAATCCTCAAATCACGAAAAACCTTTCATACCTTCTTAGTAAAAGCTACCAAGCTTCATATAGCACTCAAAACAATTAATAATATACTCTAAACTGCTTGCACAATTTAATCCCCACATTTACCTATCTTTGTAGCTCAGACTATTAATATCTTTTTCAATCAGATAAATGCTCTAACCAAAATACAAACAACATCTTGTCAACTTATAGATCTAATATCAAACTATAGCCACTTTCTTATGGAATTAAAAAACTTGAAAAACACTATATGAAAAGCCCAAAGCATGAAAACAAAAGTAGCACAAAAAGAAAAAATAAACTTCTACATTTAGTAATGTTATAATGACATGGAAACAAATATCTCAAAAATGATTAATAGCATACTAAGTTGCAGGAAAGCAAACATCTTATATGATAAAATAATTACTTCTGATAAAATAATCACAGACCCTAAAGAAATAAAACAAGCAACAAGAGATCACTTCAACAACTGGACCAAGTCTAATCCAACAAATCCGAACTTTGAACATGAATAGACACCTTATCTACAACTCCTTCCCAACATCTTACCACATATTTACAACAACTTCACCCTATCTATAATCTATGATGAATTAACCCACTTAATCAATGCTGCCTCTACACATAAAGCCACAGGACCATCTGGAATATCCAACAAAATACTAAAACACCTACTTTATATTGCAATATCATCACTACTCCTAATCTTCAATATATGTCTAGAGCTAGAACAGATACCAAAAGACTGGGGGATAGCAAATATATAGGCTATTTCAAAAAAACAATATTACAACAATGATCTAAACTACACATGCTCTATCACACTAATTAAACATGTATGAAAAATTTTCACAAAAATACTAACACTTCATTTAAACTATGCACTCAACAAGCACCAAATTTTTCAAAAAACAACAATGTAGCTCTTCCATACACCTCAACTCTCCAACCTATTCAGACTGTAACACATATTATCAAATATGCAAATATTACTAACAAAGAATACTAGATTCTAGCACAAGACATGTCAAGGCATATGACACCATCCACATCCCTCTTCTTATAAAAACTCTACAAAGAATTCAGATTCCTACAAAATTTACTAACTTAGTTATTTCTTAAATAGCAAAAAAAATATTATAATAATCAATATCGGAATGACTGAACCCTACACAGTACAAGATAGAATCGAATAGGGAAAAATCTTCTCTCTAATACTCTGGAGAATCTACTATGATTTATTAATTAGTCGAATTAATACTGTTTTCTAAAAATACATGCTAGATACAAACACACAATATCAATATATGCTTTAGTAATAGCTTATATAGATGACATGGTGTGGATCGCCAAAAGCAAAAACAAACTACAAGATATACTCAAAATAGTTGACTCTTTCTTATCACATGCAAGTATTAAAGTTAACCCACAAAATCAACGTTAATATTAATAACCCTGATCCACAAGCATCTATTACCTTTTGCAGACAAACTATTACCAATATAAAACCAAAAGATATCTTCTGCTATCTAGGGGCGTAGCTTACCCAAGACCCCTTACTAAGAGCAGCAAAAGCTATTATTATGAATGAAATTATCACTAATATCAACAAAATTTAATATACAAAAATTACAGATAAACAAGCTATCTATATCATTAACAACATGATTCTTACTTGGGCTGTTTATTAAATACAAAGCACATACTTAACAAAACACACATGCTCCAAAATCACAAAGCTATATACTAATATAGTAAAACAGAAAGTATGACTATCCTGATCTATACCTAATTCTACTATCCATTACCCTTCAATATATGCATTAAATACACTTTACAATATCCAACAACAACAACAAATCAGAACCTTGGGCCGTAGTATTTACTTACAAGAATTTGATAATTCAAGTATCAAGATAAGGCTACAACAACTCCAAAATACAGCCAATTCCAACTAATTGATCTTTTTTGAATAACCAATCTTTCCTACAAATGAATATAAAACAAATACTACACAACTAATTATAATACTTCACAATTTAAACATTTAATTAGTATGCCCAACTAACTCATGGCCAATCCCAAAACAACTTAGTGGCACCTCAATTAACTCAATTCTAATCTCTATTAAACAATTGACAACAATTAAGCACAAATTAAATACACATAACATCATCTGTATAGAACAATTCTTAGACAATACCAACACTCACACCTTAAATTAGCACTTATTTCATCACAATATTCAAAAAATATCTAGAAAAAAAACTCACTGATGGTTTAAAAATATCACTGATAATATAATCAAACTCTCCAACCCATACACCACACTAATTTTTCTCAACTCTTTCACATTTACACCAATTAATCCAGATACCTGTAAATAGATTATAACTTATTTTAAAAAATTTGGCAAAATCATTTGGGTGGCAAACAACTTAGCAAGAATCAAACATTATATCTAACACTCACTCAATCCAAAACAACTTGTCTCTTGCTTAGGATGCCCAGAAAAAAATTATTTACCTAAAACCAAATTCTGTTTCTTTACAACCCTGGTTAAAACAATATACAACATTTAAGTAAACTGCAAAAAAACAAATCCATGGACAACTTAGCTGCTTATTGTGCCTACTAATACCTTCTTCTTCCCTGGAGTACAATCTAATCCTCTTATCAACAATGTAATATCGAACCACATACCACTTTCTACAACTATTTGAAGATATTAAAACTCAAATTTGAATACTATATACTAACTCTAATTTTCTAAAATACCTACAAGTATATATCACAGCCAAATCAAAGAAGATAAACACAACTGACAAAATAAAAACTCCATTCTCACAGATTCAATTCCAACACAATCAACAAATTTGGCACATTACAAACAAATCTTTTCTATTCTATACTTATGCAATATTTACAACACTAGCAATAATCTACATGATTCTCCCTTCTCAAACCAAAATAAATATTACTACCGATAAAAAAAAAACTCTTCTCATAGATCACTTTTACCAAAACAGGAACAAGAAAAAAAAACTTTCTCGCAAGATTATTTTAAAAACCTACTAAGTAAACAGTTATTTGGCTCTTAAGTAAAGTAACTCAGGCTCTCTAGTTGTACTTAAAAGAGGTATATTTTCTTTAAAAAGCTCCTTCCTCATCAAGTAAATAGTAATAAACTTGTCAAAAGACAAAAAACCAGTTTTTCTATCCCCCACGAATGTGGCCATAAGGATAGCCACATTTAAACAGCCCAGCCCCAAGCACCACCAACCTGCTATACAAAAACATCAAGAACTACTATAATACACAAATTACTAAACCTCAGCCCCCTAGCAAAAATATGACTTCTGAAAGCTCCACTTCTTTCTTTAGCTATTTTTCCCCATCCCGCAAACTCGCTTAACCTAGTGACAATCTATCTAACATCACACCACCAACCCCAGAAACCGAACACACAAAAAATTTCATCAAAATTACTATAAAATTACACAGGTTGAATCAATGAATAACGGGTACATATCGGGAGACAAATCTCCCGATATGTACTCATTATTCTACCATAGATCCGCCAAATAACTGTAGCATATCGGTAGCATATTGGTAGCATATAGCTTAGATATCAGGAGGTAGATCGATAATGGTAACATAATAGTAACATACTGGGACATCCCGATATCTTGCTCTTAGTCCATATAGTGCTAAGAGTAAGATACCGGAATGTCCCAGTATGTTACTCTTATGTTACTATTATCGATCTACCTCCCAATATCTAACCTATATGCTACCAATATGCTACCGATATGCTACAGTTATTTGGCGGATCTATGGTAGAATAATGGGTACATATCGGGAGATTTGTCTTCTGATATGTACCCGTTATTCATTGATTCAACCTGTGTTACTATCAAAGATTGGTCCAAACTTATCTTTACAGTTAGCTTCTCTATTCCGGAACACGCCAATGACTTCCTCTTTTACATTGATATTACCAAATTAGGAAGAATTTCAAATTTGGCAAATTACCCTCCCTAATAGATCTGCAAACATGAAAATATTACCCAATTAGTTCTCTTCGACCTCACAATACAGAAAAACAATATTATCAATATCAGCGCCAAATTCTCTAAATCAACCCACACTTGTGATCTTAATACAACCATTCAGGCCTACAAAGGTAGTATGAAACCATACACCAAGACTAAAAGTATCCCTGACATTTCCAGAATCCCATACAACTCCATTATACAAATCAAATCTGACAATGAGTCCAACAAAAGCAACAGTAAACACAATACACATCTTTCAGCCCCCAAAGAACTGGTACCACCACATGACTCAGCCAGTGACCAAACAAACACAAGCACAGCTACAAACAGCAATGCAAACAAAGATACAAACCCCCACCTAACTATCACCACACCTCCAACCAATCTCACCAGTGATACTATTACCACTACCTACTCTACACCCAGACCTAGTACACCTCCAGGTCAAATTACTACACCCAACGCCAGTATTAATCATAAAAGAGCTTGAAACATATCACCATTAATTACAACCTTCAACAAGGCTGCCAAAGTGCTCCCTGGTAGCTCCTCTACCACCTCCAGACCTTCTACAAATAACCAAACACTCACAACCAAACTATTATATAGCCAAGTTACCAAAACCAACCTCAAATTACTGGTTACTGATGCACCCAATGACATGGAATGGGCCACAATTGTATATTGCAGAATCTCCACACCCTCCAACACCCCCTTCAATACAGAGACCTGGACATATGATGCTATCACAACCGCATTTACTACTCCAGAAGGTATATACAAACTCACCTGCTACAAGCTAACTACTATACCTACCCAATTTAAATTGCCAGAAGCAATCCTCCTAAAATT
>CAJVPU010002052.1:0-11367 GCA_910591775.1 Dentiscutata heterogama | reverse complement strand
TTAGGATTTTAATTTGTCAGGATTTTGTATATCAGGATTTTGTTGCCGGGATTTTGTGTGTTGGGATTTTGTGTGTCGGGATTCTGATATACAACTGTTCAAAACTATCCAAGCCTATATTCAAGATTTAAATAATTAATAAATTAATTTAATAAAATATATAATTATATATTTTTTTAGATGCTAAATTTATTTTTCAAAAAATTAAAATAGATTATTTTAATAAAATTTTAAGTAATTTTAATTTGAAAAAATGTCCAAAATGTTCAAAAAATATCTAATATACAACACTACCCTAGAGCATGCCTAAGTGCATGCTCTTTAACCAAAAGACATGCCTATATCATGTGATCTATAGCTAATGTATGATTGGCTATTTCTGCGATTAACCAATTAGAATACAAATATCTTATTATATATAGTATATACAGTACTTTTATTATTTATATTATTTTATTGATAGCCATTTTATACAGTAAATAGCACATTTTATTAATAATTATTTACTAACAAGTTTATTTTACCAACAGTCTAATTACTAAAGCTCATTTCACCAACAAGTTTTTTTTATAACTAATAATATTGGCCAGAATTACTTTGTCTGTAAAATAAGCTTCAATGAAATAAACCATTGATAAAATAAACTTGTTGATAATTATTAGTGAGTTGATCAGATCCTCTTTTATATTTGAGGGGCATGCCCAGGGCATAGAGAGGCATGCCCCAAAAATTTGCTATGCCTCCAACCCTAGTTATAATTAGAATTTTTTTTTAAAACTGTATTATGTGAATCATCCAGGATGGCTCCCAAAAGTTCGGTGACGTAAGATTAGTTAGTGTGCAAATTGTCTCTGTCACCGAACTTTTGGGGGCCGTTCTGGATGATTCGTATTATGTCTTAATATTAGCTTTAACTTTTATATAAATTTTAAAAAACCTGTATTTGCTGTTTAATAAAACTACAGTATATACTGTAGATAATAAATAATTTTAATTTATATACAGTATAATTATATTTCTAATTTTTAGTTTAGATTTACTAAAAGTTACACATTTATTTTCGGCAAAAATTATGAAAAGCTTTTTAAAAAAGAATAAATACATAGTAACAAAATTCTATAGAATCAGCTTAATTGTTAATAAATTTACATGTATCAATGATAGCTTATGGATTTTTGTAATTATCGGTCATGTGCTTTATGTTGAATTTATATGTTTTTGCGATATGATTTAGATGTCTGTCAAACATTGATCCGCTATTAGATTCATTTGGTAATAATTATAATAATTTATAGAATCTAGTAAATTTAAGCAAACCATGACGAGTTTGATAAATTAGCTTTCAAGATAATTTTTAATTTATTTTCAATTCCTCAACACTCTCAGTAACTTCCGAACCACCACCTTTATTAATTATTTCGACATAATTTGAAGGAAACATTCCTTGTTCACCATTCCTCAAACGACCTCGCCACCATTGAGATGGTTGACCAAACATATCGTTTTTACTCAGAATTGCTATGATATCACCGCGTTTTAGACTCAACTCCATTGAAGATTCACCCTTGAAATCATAAAGAGCTCTACAAAATTCGAGATTCTGAGCGAACCCAGGGGTTAGTTGTTCAGGAATAATCAGTTGAGAGCCAACTTGCTGTGGATTACCACTGATTTCTTGTCTCCGCCGTGATATAACTTGAATAAATTTATGCATTAAATATGGAACACCAAAGACAGCAAGTACAAAGAAGATTAATGGACGACGAGAAAATTTTTTTCTTTCTTGAAACTGTTCAAATTGTATTGGATTCAATTCTTGAGGATCTACGGGTGGTCTCCTACCCGTTATCTTGTAAAATAAATGACGTATCCAACGTATCAGTGTGAAAATACTCAAAACTTGGCCTAAATAATTGCGTAAATTTCCAAATTGTTCGACAACACCGACCATGGCCATAAATGAAGAATGAGTAGCGAAATAAGTAGATTCTAACATTTGAGCAAAACCACCAAAAGCATTAACTATTGATTCAATCATTTGGAAGCCAGCAGCAGTATTTGCTTCCATTCTTTGAGTTAATGATAAATCATCAGGGCCATTTGGACCATTTGGACCCATCATCCCTCCATGCGCATTAAAACGATAGTAGGGACTGTAAGAAGCATAGGAACCACCACCATAACCACCGTAAGTACCGTAACCATAACGGTTATATGGTGAATAAGAAGAAGAATATGAACTATAACGGTTGTAAGGAGATCCATAGGTACTACCATAAGTACCATAACTAGAGTATGGAGTATTATAATTCGTGGCATAAGAATTATAGCCTTGAGAACACATTAATTCGTCAAAATAAGTAAAACATTATTAAATAAGGACTTTAAACAAAAAAAGTAATAAATTAAAGATACCTCTTGTAAAAGTCGAACTAGTTGTTGAAGGCCTTGCAGGAAGAGCAGGCGCAGTGTCTGCTGTGGAGCTTTGTGGAAAGGATGAATTTGTTCCTGGTAATTGAGTGGTAGTTGTGGTTTTTGTAGCAGTTGCTTTCTCCCATGGCTTTGGTGGTGAAGGCATAATAGAATTCAGAAAGGAAAAGAAGAAAAAAGAGGGTGCTAGTTTAAAATTGTAAAAAGCCAATAAAAAAAAGTTCACATAAGATTATGCACGTGACTGACACCATCTCAGGTTAGTAATAATCTCGATCAGCGGATCAGTACGTAGATAACGTATTACTGTATTAGTTAAAATTGATTTTCACTATCTACATTTTTAAGATAGCTGATAGATTAAAACGCTATACGTATAAATGTAAATGCTTTTTTTTTCTTAAAATTAAATGTAAAAGTTAAGAATCATAAAACTTATAAATTAGTTCTCATAACAAAAAAACTCGACTTATTTTCACTCGGATAATAAAAAGTTGGTAAAATAACCCGGTCAGGTTACATAATTTTATACGTACAAAAATATATATATATATATATATACAGTATATATATATATATATATATATATATATATATATACTATATATACCTGATATCTGATATACTATATATACGTACGTGCGTAATACAATGTCACGGGGCATTGCATTCACACATGATTAGAAGCTATTGCTAGTTCGATTAATTAATTAATTAAGCCTTTAAACAAAAACCGTTAAATGTCCGAAACCATCTATTATTTTTGTTCCGGATAGTTTGAAATGAAAGTCACGTTATATTTTAAATATATAATTATAATAACAGATAATGACGCGCCCATTTTCATATCGCCGATAACCTGAGAATCAAATAGATAACAATTTTTCCTATCTGCTATGTCACGAAATTATTTGTAACTACGCAAGATATTTTAATTCATCAATTCATTAACAAGTTAACATTTTTTTAAATCGAATGCGGAGTCGATCATCTTTATATCACTTAATACATCATTATTACGAATAATGACAAACTTATCATACTATTACGATTTCATACGAAACTATCGTAGTTTGATGACAAATCAAAAGTCAATTCACATATTCAGCAGTAAAAAAAAAAAAAATTTCTAATTATTGTTAAACTCAGTATTGATGACAGAGATATATAAATACAGGTCATATAGACGTGATCTTTGTTAATTCTTTTAAAGGTAAATATATGATAAATATTTTCATATTTTCAGACTTTTGAAATTTTAACTAAAAAACGCGTCTCGTTTTATTTTATCATATTAATAAATAATAAATATTATTCCATATGAAAGGATGAATTCACCTGACGAGGAATTGAATAAACAGCAAACACAAGATAACATTGGTGAAAAAACAAAATCTAGTCAAGAGACACCAGTTGATAATGAAACACAAACAGATTTAAATAATAATGTCGCTCGATCGTCAATAGAATCCTTGCTTGGTTTTGTTACACCAAAAGAAGATACTATTCACACCAAAGAAGATAAAGTCGAAACAAAATCAAATTCAAGTATACCCATAATTGGAGATACACCCGTAATTGAAGAGACACCCATAATTGGAGAACCATCCATCATTGGAGAGAGGAAAGGATCGATTATTAACGGAAATACATATATCACTTTTACTCCACAACCCAATAATACGCAGAGTTCACAGAATGTACAAAATGTTCTCCATTATTATCATGCACCATCGCCTGAACTTTCACAGTCACAGACCATGACACCCATCAGATCAATCTGTAGTGTTATTTCACCTTTACCTTCACATACACCAACACCAACGCAACAACATATATCACCGAGATTACACACGACCGAACAAAATTTAACAACAGATATGAACGTTTCACGACAAGAACCTCATGCGATATCATTTTATCCTCAACATATGCATATGTCAATTCAACCTACAGTTTCAAATGCTTATTCACATATTCAATATGAACACGCAACGCATGCTACAACGACGATGAATCAACAACATATCTTACGTCATCACCAAATTGGCCAATCACCTGAAACACAAGTGACTCAACAACCTCAACCTATTCTTCAACAATTGTCAGTGCAGGCAAATTCACATAGTATACCTACACTTCATTATCCAATCACGAATCAACAAATAAAAACTCAAGCTGTATCAGAGGAAGAACGTCACAGGCGACGTCTCGAACGTAATCGAATAGCAGCTCGACAATGTCGAGAACGTAAAAAAGCTTATGTCACAAATTTGGAAACTCGAGTCACAAGACTTGAAGAAGAAAATTCAAGATTACGACAACAACTTGGAAATTTACAAACAAAATTGAGTTATTGTCCAGCTGAAGTTCAAGAAACTTTGAGATTGTATTGCTTAGTTGAAGACTTGAAAGAGAGATTAAGTAACGGGCAAACAATAAAGACTGATCCGAAAATCGGTGGGACATAGTGAAAATTAAATAAATCGAATAAATTGAATAAATGAATGGATTTATATATCATTTCGCCTTGTGCTTTTTTTTTTTTTTTGATTCGCTTTTTTTGCTCGTGAATAGAAGAAGATTCACGCATAATCTTTCGCGTATTTTTATTTCGTAAATTAGTTTATATTTATTTTATACAATCTAGCGCATGCGTTATATCTATGATCTCACCATCAAAGCATTCATTATACATTCTTAGATTTGAACTTATCCTAAAAAAATTGTACTGTACATGACGTGAAGGTGGTATATATTCCTTTACGTACGTGTTATGCTGATTTCATCAAATAACGTTAAATAATAATTTCTTTTTAGTTATTATTCTCAAATTGGGTACAATGTCACGATATTCATATTCATTAATTATATATTATTAATTTATTATTGATAATTATATATATACGTATTAATTATACGTATAATATATATATAATTAATTAATATATAAAGACGATAACGATAATGGATAATAACTAACAATAGGTACAATGATACTTAACAATGAGGGCGGGTCTGTCCATCGCACAACTCACGTGACTATTGCACATACTCTGGGTACTCTGAGATGATATTACTGTAATAATTTCTTCCGCACATCATAAAAACTTGAATATCCTAACCTAAAATCAGTGGAGAATCGTCAAAGTTTTTTTTTTTTAATTCAAATTTTCTATATGGAAGTTGTCGCTTACGTATGTACGTACGTCGTGCGTACAGTGTTGTACATTTTTGATCGTCCGAGCTTTTTTTTTGTCCATTCCATAAAAATGTATATTTATATTTTGTGTATTTATATTTTAGTACATGCAAAGTGACAAAATCGATCATTCGTGAAATGTCACAAGGTTTTTTTATCAATTCAATATATATCCTCATTTGTATCTGTACAAGAACACAAGTTTCTTCATGGAAATGTATTGCATATAATTTAAATTATCCATTTGTATCTCGATTGCATGATCACCTTTGCTTCAATATATCAATTATGTCATTCTATACGTATAAAGTCATTTAATTTGAATTCTCATAAATGATTTCCCTATTTTTTCGTCGTGCTCTTGACTGTGTCGTTTTCCACACCCTTGCTGTATAAATAGTCACTGTATGGTAGGACAAGTGTAAGGTTCTCTTTTAAACGTTTTATATTTTCTGGTTACGCAAAAACTTTCGAAGAAGCTTTATAGTTTTTTCATTTTTTTTTTTTTTATCAAGCTTATTTCAATGAAAATTTCATTATGTTTGAATCTACGTCCACTAACGAAAATGTTACTGTAACTCAAGAAGGTGAAGTATCTGATAAACTGTCTTCAAATAATAAAGACACTCCTCCTCCTTCTGTTACTAGTAACATTTCGGTCGACCTCAAAAATACCTTTCCTACTTCTGATCGTTTCATTCAAATTATTGATGTTCCTAAAGCTCTAAATATTCAAAACAATCAAAGTAATCCTCAATTTATTCAAAATAATCAATTTATTCAAAATAATGAAATTATTCAAAATAACCAAATTCAACCTATTCAAAATATTCAAAATATTCAAAATGTTCAAAATAATACAATTAATGATTTATCTTCAAAAGTAATACATTTATTGGATGCAACAACTGAGGATCCCTTTACTCTAGAAACTTTTGAAACGCTTATACATCAACATACCGATAAAGCTAAAGATTTTATTTTGGCTAGAGTAACTACTGCTGATCCTTCGGATGATTCAAAGATATATAATTCTTATTATTCGGCTCATCATATTAATAAAGTATTGTTTAGGACCCAACCTGAACAAGGTTTATTACATAGAATGAAAGCAAAAAATGTATGTATGTTTATTAAACATATATATCTAATTAATTAATTTATCTTAACAAAATATATATATATAAATATCTTTTTTAAATTATTCTAAATTTTAGCCTTTAAATAATATGAATATTATTGGTGACGTATATTATTATGTCGTTAAAGCTGAAACTGTTAAACCGATTCAATCTTCAACCTCTCCATTAACTGTCCAAACCAAAAATTTTTTACTCGAAAATGGTGTTCCTATGGCTGAAATATCTGCTACCTCTGCTCTTGATACAAATGAAGGAGATTATTTGATTAATATTGATCCTGATAAAATAATACATAGAGAATGTGGTTCACATTCTTCTCCTCCTTCCATATGGCAAGGTGATCGAGATGTTGATGATTCTAATCCAAATAATTCTGATATAATCAAAAATAATGAACGTCGATGGTCTGAGAATGATTTAATACAACCTCCTCCAAAAGTTTTTCATCCTGTTCATCTTCAATCAAAAAGACATTCTTCTATTACTAGTCTACCTTCTTCTGATCGAATTACTGATCTATACTTGCAATCTCAACCTTCTATCACTACTCCTGATAATATTCAATTACATGAAATCAATTCTACTTCTTCAGTGTCAACTCATCAAAATGACATTACTACCGTTTCAAATCCATTATCTTCTACTTTGGAAATTTCAAAAATACCAAATTCGTTCTATAAATTTGAACACACAAAATATAATACACCTCATAATTTTTATAATCAAAATCCTGTTTCAATATCTCCTTTAACAAATCATCATTCCTCTATATCTCCTAATTCAATTAATTCAAATGAAAAAGAAAATACTCGTAATGCTTATTATTATCAAGCTATTTTTTATGCTACCGATGATGATTTCTTGATGAAATCTTCTGTTCGGCAATATTTCAAATATCACGCTTTAGATCCGTCCGATACTCAACTATTTATTATCAACACTTCTCAAAGTACTCATGCAACCGGATCTTTAAACGCCACACCTCCCAGTACCCATTTGGAACGTATAATTGCTAACAACGGAACATTTGTTGATGACAGTACTACAAATAGTAGAAATGACTCAATTGGTGGTTCGAGATGGGCAAGGCAATTACGAAATATTCGTTCAAATAAGGGTCTTAAGTGGTTGGTGTTAATGTATATGGTTTTTGGGTTTTTACTAATAAGGTTCGTAGTCAGTGAGGCTTACGCATACCTTATGGCTTTTTTGCTGATGCTATGTTTGTTTCTCGTCTTTTGTGTTGGAAGTGGAATTGGTATTTGGGGAAGATAATGCTATGACCAATTTTTTCGATTCTTTAAGGAATCGTATTATATTTGCTTATTTTATCTAATATTTTGATTGATTTTTTCAAAATCACCAATGAACTTTTTTATATATATATATACTCAAATAATCTTTTTTAACAATATAAATCTGTACTAGTATTATTTCTATTATTACTACTATTATTGGTACCTTTTTTCTTTTTGTAAAAAAACGGCCATTCTTTATATGCCACCAATTATAAGCTTAGAATTTGATAATTGATAAAATTAAAACAGTGTAAATAAATTTTTCTAATAATATATTTTTTTTTTGGTTTATAAATTATAAACTTTTAATTTATTTTATAATATTTAGCATATAATGAAAATAAAATTTTTATTCATATAAATCTTTTTAATTGAATATTTTTACTTGGTTTTAAATTATAAATATTTCAAGATTTTTATACAGTATTTCTAAATGCAATATTTGTAAATGCAATATTTGTAAATACAAGATTTGCAAATTTTTTATATAGACTTCTTAGTTGTGTATTTAAAAAGAGTTGACTATATTTTACAAACCCAAATATTTTTATTAGCTTATTATATATAAAGTATTGTAAATATTGCTATTAAGTTTAAACCTATTTATGAATTATTTATAAAAAAAAAAAAAATAGAAAAAAAAAAAATAAATGAAAAAAAAGAAATAAAATACTATATACTGTATACTGTATATATATCAAATATAGTATAACAAGAAGACTACATTAAAGTGGCTTAGAAAAGTAGGCATTGGGTTTAAAATCAAGCTAAAATTAAGATAAAACTCAATAAAAATCAATAAAAAAGGGAGAAATGTGTTTGAAAAAGAATACTGTAAAAATTATAAATCTTACTACTGTATATACAACTTGTTATATAAAAGATGTTACATAAAATTTATTAAAATTTTGCAAATCTGTTTTATCAAATTTACAGTATTATTAGTGTGCTATATGTAACATTTGAATTCTATACATTTATATAAATAAGGTCTCAAAGGTTTTAAATAAGCTGAGAGATGCAAATTAATATAAAACAATCAAAGGTTTAGTGCAAGCAAATAGTTTACAATTTAGTGCAAGCAAATAGTGTACAAATTAATAAAACTAAATACACTGAAAAATATTAAAATTATATAAATGCAAAACTTTTATAAACGAAAATGGGTATCATAAAGGAGAAATGATTAAGTGGTTGCGAGTTAAATATGAATCGATCCTATTAAATTATAAGATGAATCGATCCTATTAAATTATAAGATGAATCGAATGACAGTTCTAACATCCTAGTCCCGGTGAATATTCAATATTGTGCATGACATTTCCAGTTTTATAATTTAAATTATTTTGTCTACTTCTATACGCCCGTAGACCAAAAATACATTAAAAAGAAAAAAAAAAAAAAAAAGCCTAGTTTACAAAATATTATCTATAGACAAAAAGTTAAAAAATAAATATTAGGATGGATTTAGGTCACTCTTGAAGATTATTAATATGAAATGTAAATTATGACTTCTCATAAAGAGAAATAGGAGGAATTAGAAATAGTATTCCAACAGTTATTATCGATGCAAGAGTATCCCACATTATAAGTTTTAAGAATCGTTTACGATGAGCCAATAAAACGGACCTTTCTCGAATTTTGTGGAAATTTAAAAATTTACATTCACTAAAATGTAATTAAAAATAAATAAATAAATAAATATATTATGTGAATAGAAATGCAAGAGAAATAATTATACACAAATTAGAAAACGAAGATGTACCTCACTCCAAAAATACTAAAGATAGGAGAAAATCTTGTTGCAGCGGTTTGAAGAAAAATCCACCCAAGCCATATAGCGGGAAAACCATAAAAACGAATCAAACGATTCTCTAATCCCATAAATATATAATAAAGATCCAAAGAAAAACCAAGTGTTAGGCACATTATCCCCAAAGGAAGAGCAAGTATAGCATGAACTTGAGTTATATTCATTTCGACAGCAGATTGAATGAATTTTGGGAAATATATCACATTCATTATATGATGTACATAAGATTTCGCCGAAGAAAATACTACAGGATTATATCTTCCTTGGCGTTCGATAAGATCAGCCATTGTATTTCGATTTTCTTCAGGTAGAATACTCATGTGACCATATTTTCTATATATATTCAAAGCAGATTTAGTTAAATCTTCTTCGTCAACACGTTTTACAATTTTCAGCTGACTATAACTCCTTGATTTATAGTTTTCAGGAATTGCGATTTCATGACCATATTGTGTTGATGATATATGATTATGTGACATCACAGGATTTTGAGAATCTACGGAAGTAGTTCCAGTATCATCAACACTTGAAGAAGTAGAATGATTTTGTTCCCATTCATCAACAACTTGTTCTTCATAATCATAGTCATCATCATTATCATAAACGAATTGATTCTTTTCTTCATAACTACGTCTTTCCCTTGCTTTTTTTGTATGATTTTGATACTCCCGCCATGATTCAAATAAATTCTCATGAGTCACAACGTCTAACCAGAAATTTAAGTTCTCTTCACCCTGCCATTCTTGTTGAAGGTAAGAATAGAAATTATATTGAGATAGTGGAGAGCCAGTTTTATTCATTAAAACTTTTTCGAGTGGTGGAAAAGATGTAGTATCAGTTATTATATTATTATAAGACTCTTCAGTACTGAAAGTATCTTGTTGAGATAAATTATTAAAAACACCACTTGTTGAATCAGGGTAGATTTGCTGTGACGAAAAACCATGGTGTGAAAAAGTATTATCATGAGCAGTTTTCATAGAGCTACCAAAGGCCATTTTAGGTACTGTTAAAGTAGAGCTTGTCGATTGCTTAGGTAATGGAGAGACATTATTTTTATTAATTTGTTCCATTGCGCGCAAGAAGCTCGCAACATATATGATAAAAAAAAAATAAGTCGATAAAAAAAATACTGAGAGTTCGGTGATAATAGATAGGATCTTGGTTAAAGAATGATAATCTTGTACTCAGTACAGTATTAATATTAAATATCCATTTTTCTCTCGTTCTATGAATATTAATGAAAGATTGTAGGATTGTAGGTAAGTTAGTTCACTACAGTATTATCCTGTTTAAAGAACTAAGGGGGTGATTTCTTGATATTAAACTTTTTACATTATAATTAACACTTATTCGTACGCACCTATAAAAAAAAATTGAGCCTCCTTGTGGAATGGATTGTGGAATGGTTAAAACAATTTTATTCGGGACAAAATGAATAATATTAACGCAAATACTTCTTTTGGAAAAAATTGACATGCA
>CAJVPU010002051.1:0-11367 GCA_910591775.1 Dentiscutata heterogama | reverse complement strand
GAAAAAGAAACATTAAATGTTAAGCCACCAGTACTTAGTACTGGTTTAATCAACTCTAATTCCTTCGTCATAATAATATACAACATTGATGTTCTAATAGCGTCACTCATCTCAACTTCTTACTTGAGATAGACGTTCCATCAGCATTCATCTCTGAAAATGAATGAATGCTTTATATTAATCCTTTTTCAACTCCAATCGTCACCCATCTCTGCCAATTCTTAATAATAGGTGAATGCTTATGTTCAGCCTTTTCAACTCCAATTCCATTGAAATAACATCCTTACCCGAAATAGATTTTTCATCAACATTTCCTACCCGAAATAAATGAATGCCTTATATTCATCTTTGTCAAGTCCAATTCCTTCGCTATAATTATAGCAACATTAATGTTCCACCAGTATCACCCATCTCTGCTAATTTTTTAATAACAGACGAATGCTATGTTCAGCCTTTTCAATTCTATTAAAATAGCAACCTTACCTATATTAGACGTTCCATCAGCGTTCGCCATCTGCGATTTTTGAAAATGAATGAATGCTTTATACTCATACTTTTCAACTCCCAATTCCTTCATGTTCCACTAGCGTTACCATATCTGCCGATTTTAATAAAAAATTAATACTTTATGTTTAGCTTTTGCAACTTCCATACTACTAAAATAACAAATCTTACTTGGATTATACGTTCTATCAGCATTCCCTATTTATGCGAATTTTTGAAATGAGTGAATAGAATACCTTATGTTCATCCTTTTCATTTCCAATAGTTTAAATGGCTTATTTTAAATACTTGAATTCATAAATATACTTATCTTAATTAATGCGAATGAAATAAAATTACCCGAGTAGCTGTGATCTGTGGTAATAGGCAAGGGATTCGAAATTCTTAGATCGTTAAGATCTTTTAAGTGTAAATAATTTGATGTTAAATAGTGTAATCAAATTTTTGTGTTGTTGTAACCGTGGGAGAGACTTGGCTAACGTGAAGGTCAAATTAGCTCAGGGTTACAAGCATAGGTTATGCGAGATGAATGTTTATAAAGTGATTCGGATTTAATGATATGGGTTAAGGAATGTATTTAGTTGGTAGGTAAGGTAAATGCGTTATTATTTCATTTATTATGCGACATACCAGATCTCTATCTATTCCTTTGGGTTTAAAGTGGTCTCAGTGTGGTCTTGAACCATACATAGCCACTTCATAACGAAATACAGGAAAAATATATACATGGAAAAATTTACATCATTTTCACATGATTGATTTTAATCTTTATTTTAATAAGTTTTATTTTATACGTATACAATACAATATAATATATAAATTATATACAGATATATATGGCATTACGCTAACTCTCTTTTTTACTCTCTTTTAGCATTTTTTTACATATATAACCCCCCTTCTGTTTATATACCGCAGCTATTCTTTCTGGCATAGATTCATATAAGTTGTTAATAATATTAATATCGATCATACCCCATATTCTTCTTACTTGATCCCATAGATGATCTAGAGTTTCAGCTGGTTCTCGTTCGTGTAATTTTTCTAAACGTTGCTTTATTATACTCCAAAGATCTTCTATTATATTTAGATCAGGTGAGTATGGAGGCCAGTCAAAATATTCAAGATTTCTGTAATAAAGCCAATCTTTAGTATCGCCTGATCTGTGAGCTGGGGCTTGATCTTGTTGAAAAATAATATCATCAACACTTAAATCGTATTGTAATAAGGTACCAAAAAGCTCTTTGGCTAAAATTATACGATAGGCTTCCGAATCTATGTTACTCTCAATACAACACAAATGACCAACACCTTGAGAGGTAATACAACCCCAGATCATTACGCCACCTCCTCCAAATGCTTTCATCCCTTTAACATACTCATCCTGAAATGGATCTCCCGGGTGTTTCCAGTAAAACTGACGATGATTGCACCCGAAACGTATAAATTTGCTCTCATCCGAAAAGACTACTTTTTTCCAATCATTAGCAGTCCAGTTCAAATGTTCTTCAGCAAACTTATATCTTTCCGCTTTAGAATCTTTACTAAGCAAGGGTTTTTTAGGTTTTATGTAAGAGGTGTAATTATTATTTCTCAACACATTTCTAATTGTTTCCTTTGAAATGTGTTTATTTTTTTGTACCGTATAATTGAAATGTAGTTCACTAGCTGACAAACCCTTCTTAGAAGATAATATATCAAACACTTCTTTTTCATCATCAGATAAAAGAAGTCGTGGACGTCCTGTCCTTTTTCTATCTTTAACGCTTCCAGTTTCTTCTTTTCTTTTCCATGTTTTAGAAACCGTAGAAGATCCTACCCCCATAAGCTTTCCGATTTTACGTGTTGAATAATTCAATTGTCTAAGAAAACAAATAATTTTGCGATCTATTTCAGGTATTTCTTCTTTAGATTCATCATTAGTTTTATGTTTTTTAAGAGATCTAAAATTGTATACTTCAGGTTTAAAAGAACTTTGAATAGGTACTTTAGACATTTGTTTCATTTTTAGAAATATAACGAATTAAACAAAAACATTAGGCAAAGACCTTTTATTTATATAGTTTTATGACATTTTAATAATTATATTGCAATATAATCTAATTAGTGGGTGGCATGGTGGTTACGAGCATACCATCTATGGCATACCGTGAGTGGTATACCTGTGGCGTGCCCAAAACCAAAATAATTACAAGGCATGCCACTTATATGACATACACCGTGCTCTGATTAAACTGATATTTTGGTATTCTGAAATATTCCGAGTAGAAAATCAACCAACATAAAATTACAAGAGAAAATTGGAGCACAGGTCCGAAAATTCCGAAATGTGGTTTAATTATATTATGGCATGTCTATAGTATAGCATAGCGTGAATTTTGGCTAATAGCATACCATACAGCATGCCAAATTTTTTGCTGTGCAACTCACCCTAAATCTAATATGGGATCTTTGTCTTGAAAATAGGGTAAGTGGCACAGCTAAAAAATTTGGCATGCCACATATCAAATTTCATATCAGAGTACCACCCTGGCATGTCAAAAGCATATTAGCATATCAACCCATCTAAAAATTCTAGACGATTCACAAATCCTGAGATTTCCCAACAATCTTGTATGTATGTTGACTATTTATTGCAAAATTTCCAAAGCATATGTATATTGAATATATATAAGTGGCATGCCGTTTCCACTGACCCTACTTGAAAATCACGTTATGGGACAGATTAGTATCCGGTTTATTACGCTGCAGCAAATATTTTAAAACATGATCTTAAAAATCACGAAAACTGTTTTAATTGACGATCCGCAACTCACCTGAAGATTATGCGTATAATAAAAATCCTAATATAGAAATGTGAAAATTTTTGGTACTATTGTATACGTAATATTGAAGATTTCTTTCACTTATTCTCGTAATAAAAACTTTGATCGCTCGTTAAGTTAGAAATCACTAAAGCCATATATTGCTTTAAAAATAACTAATTTAAAATCTGTCTTACTTGCTACCGTAGAAGTGAGTATATAAGACTCAGATCTGGTTCATTTCACAATTTTAAAACCTTTAGTAGACTCCGGTTTAGTACACTGGAAAAAAATTTTAAAACGCATACATACTTTATATTTGAAAAAAACATTTTATTAATAAGAATTTTGTGGTTTACAGCTAGGTCTAATTCATAGTGAGCCTGAGATCACGGGAATTAAAAATCAACTATTCGCCCTACTTGCTAGTTAAAACCAACCACAAATTCACTTGTTAGTTAAGAACCGACCACCTGCTAATCAACTTATTTACCCATTGGTTTAAAACTTAGAATTGATATTTAAAGTGTAAAAATTTAAGACTTATAGAGTCTAATTCTAGCAATAAAAATTTATAATAAAAAAAAATTATTTATTTTATTTTTTATTATTCTTTTACATACTCTAATATATACTATATGTATACGCTCTTTCTGATTCTAATCCTAATACACAACCAATTTATCTAAGCTTATTTATCTAGCCTATACTATAAAAGAACACTTATTAATCGGTAAAATTAAAGTCAGCAAGTCGAGTTCACAAACCGAGCATAAATAATTATTTACCATTAAATAATGCCCTTCAAATAATTTCATTCGCGTTAATCATCTCATTCAAACTGTGATTATAGAAAATATTTATTAATTGATGAAATTAAAATAAGTAAATCAAGTTCATAAATCAAGAACATAAATGCTTGCTTACCACTAAATCATGCCCTTCAAATCATTGTAATTGTCTTATTCAGCCTGAATTATAAAGAACATTTATTAATCGGTGGAATTAAAATCAATAAGCAAGTCAAGTCCACAAACCAAGAACATAAATACTTGCTTACTACATCATGCCTTTCGAATCGTTTCATTCGCACTAATTGTTATTTAGCCTATAGTAAAGAACATTTGAAATTAAAGTCAGCAAGTCAAGTTCACAAACAAGAACATAAATACTTGCTTACCACTCATAATGCTCTTCAAATAATTTCATTCGCATTAATCATTTTATTCGGTCTGTAGTTATAAAGAAAATCTATTAAACGATGAAAATTAAAGTGTCAGCAAGTCAAGTTCATAAACCAAGAACATAATGCTTGCTTACCACTAAATCATGCCCTTCAAATTATTGCATCCGCACTAATTGTTATTTAGCCTGTAATTATAAAGAACATTTATATATTAATCAGTGGAATTAAAGTCAGCAAGTCAAGTCCACAACCAAGAACATAAATGCTTGCTTACCACTACATCATGCCCTTCAGATCACTTCATTCACATTAATTGTCTTATCCAGCCTGTAATAATAAAGAACATTTATTAATTGGTGAAATTAAATCAGTATCTTACTACCATTATATATTGCCCTTCAATGCTTCATTCGCTAATCATCTTATTCATGTAATTTGATTGTGATACATACAATACACATGCTTAAATTAAACTTAAATAAGATTTGCCTTCGGTACCAGTATTTTTCTTTATGTAAATCCCGATAACATTCTGCAACTCTTGACATTCCACTAGCGAGACCCACCTTTGCAGATTTTGAGAATGAATGAATGCCTTATGTTCATTCTTTTCATTCCAATTCTATTTTGATAACATACATCGACAAAAAATATTTCACAAGAATCTTTCATCTCTGCTAATTTTTGGTAA
Organism: Dentiscutata heterogama; assembly: GCA_910591775.1. Lineage (NCBI taxonomy): Eukaryota > Fungi > Glomeromycota > Glomeromycetes > Diversisporales > Gigasporaceae > Dentiscutata > Dentiscutata heterogama. The sequence continues at coordinate 6,182 of CAJVPU010002051.1, read as the reverse complement.
TAATTGAATACTTTGTGTTCATCTTTTTAACCCATTTACCATAGTGATAGTAACTTGCAAGGACGATTTGAATCATAGGATTGGTTTGATCATCTAAGGAAAAATCGATAATATTAACTGGATTTTGCTGCTTTATTGGAAATTGTTCTAACGTATTAAGAATTGGACGGAAATGTTTACCTTTCAATCTTTCTTCATTATAAAAATTACACATTTCTTTAGCAGGCTCATTGTTAGTTAAATCTCAGTTGCCAAGTATACAGCTGACCCACGTGCTATATCCACAAACCTTTCCCTCTTTTACTTTTCTAGAAAGTCCAAAATCAGGATATATGCGTTACTTATATTTTCACTGTGCAAAATCTCTGTGAACGAGTTCCTGCGAATGAATCGACTTGAGATTCAAAGTTATACATTGTAATAGACTCAATTTATCTTTCCATCCTCATTGTGATACTTGTACAAGATTTTTGTCGTGACGAACCTTTTATTGCAAAATACATAACAATAATATAATCACCATAATTATTTCTTGATACTCAAAAAACAGTTCAAGAAAGAAGGATCCTCGTACCTAATTTCACAAAAATTATTCAGCTCCTGCATATTTTTGTTTGAATCACGAATCACTTTAAGTGCGACATTCTAATACGTTCTATTAATTCTATCGAACCAACGCGCCTAATATATGATTGCAAAACCTCTTTTCCCCCCATTCATTGTTTCATTTGTGAAGGATCCTGTTATTTTCTAAATACAATTGAGTAATATTGTTGTTATTTGATAAACTGTCATTTTTCCGGCTGCTTTTTAAATATATTTAGCTTGCAAGTACAAAGATTAATGTTATTAATATGAAGTTAAAATTAGCGAATCAGGGTTAGATCTAGTGGAAGTATTGTACGTACCAGAGAAGCCTTGTTAGTTTAGGGTTTTGAAATCTAGTGAAATTAGAAAAAATTATATTATTATTATGACTAACGCTAATAAGACTAATAAATGCTACGATTTTACTGGTCAATCATCAGTCACGGGATTTTTAATTTATTTATTATATATATACCCGATTTTTACACGTTTGACAAAAGAAGAAATGAGGTTTTATTATGTAAAATACATAAAATTTTATTTGTCTTTTTTAAATATTATTCGAAATAACAATTCAGTCAGTTGAATTAGGAACTGATCTCAAGTGAAAAACCATTGAAGAATTAGTAAAGGATCGGATCAGTAATACATCTAAATGTCTTATGAATAAAGCCACAATAAGCACTGATAAACTTAGTGAAGATAGCTTCGAAGAAGGTGAAGTTGAGTATTTAACAAGCATGAAATGTGCATATGTGGTGATGTGGTGAGTTTTCTCATTAAGTATTTGTCGCGATTTTACCCAGTCATTGATTTGTTTGCATCTAACAAGCTTAGTGAAGTCAGCTTCGAAGAAGTTGAAGTTGAGTATTCTCTTGTAAGCTTGTACTTTGTCGGGAAACGTAGAATGACGCCGAGAATGGAGATCTTGGATTGAGCTGGTATACAGTATAATGAATTAACGAACGTTCTAGTTTGCTTTTTTTAATGTGTTTTTTTTTGTTGCATATTTTTACTGATACTTACCATTATACAGCATGCCCAGGAAAGCAATGTACTCAGGTCAAATGAAAACAAATCAGGTTGCAAACGGCATCACGTAATCCCGATATGAAGCTGGTTTGAAACAGAGGTACAGTCAGACCTCCCTAAGTGCACGGATTATGTAAATTCTCTTTAAATGCATGGCATAGTCCGGTCCTAGCTTATAAGAGCTCTATATATTTTGCTCTCTATAAATGCACACCCTCTCTAAGTGCACATCTTTCGATTTTTTTCCTATGGTCCCGAAGAAGTGCACTTAGGGTGGTCTGACTGTATAATAGAAGACTTTTAGGATACAAATCGGGTTCATATAGACGTTCGATATATATTAGAATGTCGATAACTCTATTAGTAATTGATAAAGCTATAAGGCAAGCTTTATCGATTTACCAATAGAACTATTGGCATTCTGATATATATTGAATGCCCGATTTGTATTGGAGCCCTAATTTGCCTTCGTTCGACTATGGTAAGTTCGTGTGATTATCTAAAGTGAGTCATTCAGGTTCTTGAATATTTCGATTGTGCAATGCTTCTTACTCAGTAAGGAGTATTGTGTAATCAAGTATTCAAGAACCTGAATGACTCACTATAATTAGCATTGGATTAATTAGTAAGGATCGATATATTTTTAAGGTAAATAAATTATTATACGTAGGTCATGTATACTTACCTTTGTATTATAGAGTAATTTTATTATTTTATATGTATTGGTCCGGTTGGTGATTATTTTAGTTTAAAATAAATTAATAAATAATGTTAAATGAAAAAAAAAGATTATTAAATAAAATAAATTAAAATCAATAAAATAATAAAATTTAAATAAAGTGGTAAAATAATAATAATAAACTGAAAGTTGTTTTCAAACTTTGATCGAAGATATTTTAACACCCACCTGACCAAATTTGATCAACTTTTTTGAATAGAATTTGGTCAGGTGAGTGTCAAGATATCTTCGATCAAAGTTTGTAAAATTCTAAATATAAGCTATGGCAAAAATTGGTTTCAAACTTTGATCGAAGATATCTTGACACTTACCTGTCCAATTCGATCAATGCTTTTTTTTTTTAATTGTAGAAGGCAGTAAATTTGAATAAAAAAAAAGTTGATCAGATAGGTATCAAGATATCTTTGATCAAAGTTTTGTAAAATTTTAAAATATCTGTTAAATATAAGCTGCGGCAAAAATTGATATCGAACTTTGATCGAAGATATCTTAGCACCACCTGATCAAATACGATCAACATTTTTTGTTTTGATTATAGGAGGCAGTAAAATTTGAATTAAAAAAAGTTGATTGAATTTGGTTAGGTGGGTGTCGAAATATCTTCGATCAAGTTTTGTGAAGTTCTAAAATATAAGCTGCGATAAAAATTGAGTTTAAACTTTGATCGAAGATATCTTGACACCCATCTAACCAAATTCGATTAACTTTTTTTTTATTTTAATTATAGAAAGCAGTAGAATTTGAATTAAAAAAAGTTGATTAAATTCGGTTAGATGGGTGCCAAGATATCTTCGATCAAAGTTTTGTAAAATTCTAGAATATAAGCTATGGCAAAAATTGGGTTCAAACTTTGATCGAAGATATCTTGACACTCACCTGTCCAATTCGATCAATGCTTTTTTTTTTTAATTGTAGAAGGCAGTAAATTTGAATAAAAAAAAAGTTGATCGGATTTGGCCAGATAGGTATCAAGATATCTTTGATCAAAGTTTTGTAAAATTTTAAAATATCTGTTAAATATAAGCTGTGGCAAAAATTGATATAGAACTTTGATCGAAGATATCTTAGCACCAACTGATCAAATTCGATCAACATTTTTTGTTTTGATTATAGAAGGCAATAAAATTTGAATAAAAAAAAGTTGATTGAATTAGGTTAGATGGGTGTCAAAATATCTTCGATTAAAGTTTTGTAAAGTTCTAAAATATTAAGCTATGATAAAAATTGGGGTTAAACTTTGATCGAAGATATCTTGACACCCACCTAACCAATTCGATTAACTTTTTTTTTGTTTTAATTATAGAAAGCAGTAGAATTTGAATTTAAAAAAATTGATTAAATTTGATCAGATAGGTGCCAAGATATCTTCGATCAAAGTTTTGTAAAATTCTAGAATATAAGCTGTGGTTCAAACTTTGATTGAAAATATCTTGACACTCACCTATCCAATTTAATCAATGCTTTTTTTTTTAATTGTAAAAGATAGTAAAATTTGAATAAAAAAAATTTTTATCAAATTTGGTTAGGTAATTGTTAATATATCTTTAATTAAAGATTAAAAAAAATATAAAAAAAATTAAATTGATCTGTATACAGTATAACCAATTATAGTAAATTTATAATTTTCATATTTAGAAATATATCTATGTGATATTTAAGCTATTAATATAATTTGATATTTTTCACATCCCCATGTTGTGTCACACCCAAGTGATATTTAACTTTACCTAAACCTAAACCTAAACCTAGTGCGTCCATATATTTTTTTAATACTATATATATAGATAGTTTTCTAATTTATAAAAAAGATAGATATAATATAGAAATTAATTAGATACAAGTAAATCAAAAATAAAAGTAATTAATATATAAAGATTTTGCAAAAATAAAAAACTAGCTATTATCAATAAAGTCTGAACTTATTGCAATATAGTTAGCTTTTTTACTATTTTAACAAATAGCAACATATATGTGTTTTCAAACAGTATAGCAGCAATTGTGAGTATAAACAAAATTATAAGCAAATAAAGATTTAACAGAATTTTTTTTTAAAAAAAACTAGAATATTTTGATAAAAATTTTAGATTTGATTAAAGTAAAAAAAATATTAAGTTAAAAAAAGTAAAAGATTATAATAATAATAGATAGAATAATAAAACAAAAAAAACCTATATTGCTAGCATGTTTAACAAATATACACTTAAATCCCCTTGTTCAAACTTTGGAACCTCCCATATTTTTAATCATATCACTACTATTCCTTCTTTCGCGACTACTGAATCATTTATTGTCCAAGGACAAACGTTAAATGATCAAAATATCACGTCAATTAACTCTTATGAATCTTCTTTTAGAACTACTGAAGCATTTATTAACCATGAACCAACACCAACTATCACATCAATTAATCCTTATGAAGAATTTCAATCTTCTTACTCAAACTTCGGAACCCTACATATTTATAATCGTATCATTACTACTCCTTTCGAAGCTATCGAGGCATTTATTGACCAAGGATCAACGTTAGAGAATCAAAATACCACATCAATTAACTCTTATAATCCTCTTTTTCCAACTATCGAAGCATTTATTGACCAAGAACCAACACAAAATAATCAAAATATCACACCAATTAACCCTTATGAAAACTATTATTGAAGGGCACTTGTTAATTTTCTTCTGGTGACGTTACCCGGTCATACAAGGATCTTGTTTAATTAAAATAAGCGAAAAATATTAAGGAACTCAAACATTTTATAATGAAATCTATACTTCTAATATAACTAAGCCCTCTAACATAACTTAAAACTAACTTAAAATAAGTGAAGCTCAAATATTTATAATGAAAACTATATTTTCTTATACGTACTAAATTCGAATAAATGAAATTAATTATATGCTTAGATTAATAAATGTTCTACTCTCAAACTAAATTAACGCGACAAATTAAAAACCAAATAGAAAAAATTCATGAACTTGAATAGCTTATTTTAATACCTAGGTTAATAAATGTTCTTTATACTCAGACTAAAATAAAATTTAATAGTAATTTCATGAACTTAAATAGCTTATTTTAAATACTTAGGTTAAATAAATGCTTTATATACTTATAATTTAAAATTGAAGCAATAAACCTGAATAGCTTCTTATACTCACAAACTAAATAATATAAATAAAATGAGCTTATTTAATGGTTTAATTAAGAAATATTCTTTTCCTCACGGACTAAAGAATGAATAAAATAGGTTCAATTTAGACAATTTGAATAAAAAATAGTAAGAGCTATTGCATAATACTTACTCATTAAAGAATTAAATAGTTTTAAAAAATTTTTAAAATTCTAATTTTTTATTTTATTTTATTTCTTTGATAGGTCTTGCCGTGACTTGACCTCTTAGCTTTAAGTACATATATTCTATATACATTTATTTCTAAGACTAAACAGAAGCCCAACTTCACCCGGTTGCCTATGAAGATACCTAGGTGCAACCTCATAGGAGGACATTCGTCTGATTGGCTGATGTAAATCAATTGCCCGAGTAACTTATTTATACACTTTAAAGTACTTTTTGGGAACACAACGTTTCACTAACAAAAAATCACCGAAAAGCCATTTTCGCTTCGATAGAACGTCTATATTCACTATGCAAAAATTATCAGTAATAATCAGTATCCCCGCAACTTTACTTAGAAGGCAAATTATGCCTAACGTTTATTGGACCATATAAAATTATACTGTAGAGTGAAGGTAACCAGAAATGTTTTCGTCTAAAACTATTTTATTACGTTAGATTTAAATAAACATTTATTTTTAACTGTTTAA
>CAJVPU010002050.1:0-11373 GCA_910591775.1 Dentiscutata heterogama | reverse complement strand
TAAGTTCAGGCATTTTACGTGTATTATTTGTTGCTTTGTCTAAACACGTGTTTGTTTGTTGTGTTGTTTGTTTTTCTTCTAAGGATCTAGTAAAAACTATTGCTCAAACAGAATCAGCCTCCGAATTAAACACAAGCCCGATCATTTTTCTTGACTTGTATATTAAAATTGCTAATGCTGAAGATCAAAATAAAAAAACAAATCAAGAGATTATTAGGTATTATTATGATTTTGGAAAAGCACTCAAAGATCGTTTAAATTATTATAAAACTCTTCATCTGAAACAAACTGTCAAGATGCTTGTTAATGATGAAGTTAGGAATCAACTTTCTCAAAAGGTTACTAAGACAACACTTCGAAAAAATACAGAAAAAGCTCGAAAAATTTATAAACTTTTTAATAGTATTGGTAGGAATGATAACATGATTGAGCAATTGATACAACGAGTAAGTATTTCTGCTTCAACAATTTCGAAACTAAGCAAAGATAACATTGAACATATAGTAGTTGCGGTTATAAAAAATAAGCAGTAACGGTAATTTCATGTGGCCATCAGAATTTATTCCGATTTTACTGCGCCACAAGTCACATGATACTGTGAACTCGGTTCACACTCTTTCTCCATGATTTTTGTATTACCTATAACTGTATTTGTTATAGAATAAAATTATCTAAGTATGCATAGTACGTAAAAAAAATCACTTTCGTTCAATCTGATAACGTATCATAGAAATTCCTTGAGGCATAATTTGTTTGTAAATGGGTCACAACACAAGTACCACACAGGTTTGTATAATAAAAATTTTTAGCCACGTATATTTTTTCTGTTAGAATAATTAATGTTAAATAAAAATAAATCGGGGTTAACAATTTGTATGTAAAGTCTTATCGTCTTACTGTTAATTAAAAAAATCCTACAGTTATCCCACAGTTTTCCCATAGTTATCCCGTAGTTATTAGTATCTGTTGTATTCTATAATATAAAAAAATCCCGTAGTTATCTTGCTGTAAAATTATTCATCATTAATATGCTGATGTGTTAGAATAATTCTGCATATGAAATTTATCCGTATCACCTTACAAGTAGGGATGGGCACGCGCGGGATTTTTTTTGATCCCGCGCGGGATTTTTAATATGATCCCAAATAAAATTACCCAGCCGGCATTACCAAATTAAATGGCTAGCATTAATATGATATCTGGCTTGCATTAACATATCTAGGCAATTTCTAATTAGTAATTGACCTAATTTGTCTGTATATCATTTACATGCATACGTATATCATGCTTAATATATTTATGCGCATTTCTGTATAGAATTTATTGTGTATATCATGCTTAATATATAGATATATGCACTTCTACGTAGAATTTACTTGTCTATATGCACTTCTACATAGAATTTTTTTGTAAATCATTTTGTATATGTACATGTACGTACGTATATACATATATATGTAATAAATTTTATCTTTTTGCCGTTGGTATCTTTTGCTACCAAAAATTTTCTTTACTACGTCTAATAAATAAATATAAATACTATTAAGTCATTCTTTTTAATAATAACTACTATATAACATGGGTGGTAACCATGATATTTGGAAATATTTTACAAAAATTGGTCCAGATAAAAACTTTAAGCAAGGACGTGCCCAATGTAATTACTGCGATCATAAATGTAATGAATCAGTAGTAAGATGTGAAGGACATTTAAAAGTATGTGATTATGCTGATTTAGAAACCAAACAACAATATTTTGGATCTACATTTCAAGAACCAGTAAAAAAAAATCCAGTAATAAATATTAATAGACAAAAAAATACAAATATTCAAAATTTTCTTGATAGAATTTCTCAGTCTGAACAAGATGATATTGAATTATCAGTTGCTCAAACAATTTTTGAATGTGGTTTGTCTTTATCTTTATTAGAATTAAAGCCAGTAAAAAAATTGTTTAAAAAAATTAGACCAGCTTTAAGATTACCAAGCAGAAAAAAACTTTCAACAACTTTATTAAATAAAACATATGAAAATACTAAAGATGAAATTGATAAAATAATTAATGAAGCTGAATTTATTAGTATAATTAGTGATGGATAGTAAATATTTTTATTATTTTTATCAATAAAATAATATAAATTTAATTAATTTTATTTTATATATAAAAATTAATTATTTTTAGGTCAGATTTAGTTGCAGAACATTGGACAAATTATATTGTTACTACACCAGTTCCTGTGTTTGTATTTGCTAAACCAACAGGTGAAATTCAACAAAGTGGTATTAATATTGCAGCAGATTTAGAAAAAATTATTTTAACTTATAATTCAGAAAAAGTTTCAGCAATTATAACAGATAATGCATCTGTTATGAAAAAGGCATGGAAAATTTTAGATAAAAAATATCCAAAAATTATTTTTATGGGTTGTTTAGCTCATAATATTAATTTACTTGTTCATGATATTATTAAATTAAATTGGGCACAAGAAATATTATCAAATGCAATATTAATAGTAAAGTATTTTAGAAATCATATAATTCCTGCAGCAATTTTAAAAAAATATCAAGAAGATAAATATGGATCAAATTATAAAACTCTTAAATTACCTTGTGAAACAAGATGGAGCTCAGCCGCAAACTGTTTAGATTCAATTAAATTTAATCAGTTAGCAATTAGTTTAGCTATTACTGAATTAATTAATCATCCAACTGTTTCTGTTGATTTAGATATTAAAAATATTATTCAAGATGATGAATTTTGGAATGAAGTTCAGAACTTATTAGTTATTTTAAAAGTTTTAGCAAGTGGAATTACAATTTTTGAAGGAAATACTTCATATCTATCACAGTTTTATAAATGGTATAAAAATCTTGAAAATAATAAATGTAAATATTAAAATTTTTTAGTATAAATAAATATATAATTATTATATAAATTATAGTATAATTTAAAAACTAAATTTTATATTATAGTTTTATAATAATTATCTATTTTAAAAATTAATTTTATATTACTTTAAATTTTTCTAATATATATTAAAACTAATTATTTTATTATATAAAAAATTTATTTATAGGCTTAACAAATAGTAGTGTTTTTGTAGATATTCATGATATTATTTTAAAAAGATGGGATAGTATGTATAACCCTGTAATTGAAATTGCATATCTTCTTGATTCTAGATTCCAAGGAAAAACTTTACCTAATAATATTATGACAACAGTATCTAATTTTGTTAAAAAATATTATTCTGAAACTTGTACTAAAATTTATAGTCAATTATTAGAATATTTAAACCACTCAGGACCATTTAATAATACTATGGCATGGGAATCAGTTAATAGTGTTGATCAATTAACATGGTGGTCTGGAAATTTTTCAAATTCAGCTCCTGAGCTTGTTCAATTTGCAAAAAGAATTTTAACAATACCTACATCATCTGCAGCAGCAGAGCGTAATTGGTCAAATTTTAGTTATATACATTCAAAAAATAGAAATAGACTTAAACCTTCAAATCTTTTTAAACTAGTTTATATATTTAGCAATAGTAAACTAAATAATTCTTATAATACTAAAAAAGAATTATTTAGTAAAAAAAATGAAATTGATAATTTGGATTGTTTTAATATTGATAAATTTGATTTAGAAAATAATTTTTGGGAAGATATTTTTTATGATAGTGAAAATGAATCAGATTTATTTGATGATGATAATTCAGAAGAATTAAATATTGATTATTATAATGATAGTCAATATAGTGATAATCAATATAGTGACAATCAATATAGTGATAATCAATATAGTGATGATCAAAATATCGAAGAATAAAATATAAAAGGCAAGAAAATTTTTAATAATTATAATTAAATTTAAATTTTAACAATATTTATTAATTTTGCTTATTTAAATTTATTAGATAAGTAAATATAGAGTACAAAAATTAAAAAATATATAAAAAAAATTAAAATAATTAAAAATACAAAAAAAAATTAAAATTATAAAATATAAAAAAAATATTAAAATTATAAAATATAAAAAAAATATTAAAATTATAAAAAAGAAAAAAAATTTTAAACTCTGGCTAAATTATTATAAATATTTTTAAAAATCAAATTGGTAAGTATATTATTTTATATTTTATTTTTATTTTTATTTATTAAAATAATTATTAATTTATTTATTTATTTGATTTTTTAATTTTAATTATAAAAAATTTAGCAAAATCGGAATTAATTAAATTTTAAATGTTTAAATATTTCATATAAAATTAATAAGATTAAATTACTTTATGATTAAATTTTATAAGAATTCTATGTAAATTTTCAACTATTTTATATGTAGGCAAAATCTATATAAGTATTTCTTATTTATAATAAATAAGATTTATAAGAAATAACAAATTCGAGCAAGAAATTAACTTTTAATACTAAATCCCGTCAGTTTTTTTTATTAAATGCAAAAATTAAAAAATCGTAACCCAATCCCGCGCGGGATGCGAATCCCGCGCGGGATCCACGCGTGACGCGCGGGATTTTTGAAAAAACCGCGATTTGCCCATCCCTAATCGTGAGTGCTGTATACAAAACTTATTCTCTATTCCAGTATTCAGTATACAGTTGAGTTAGTTTGTATTGAAACGATAATGATTTTTATCGTGAGTTACTGTTACTACTCTAATGGTTAAAGTTGGATTAATTCTATTGTAAATTACTAAAAAAAATTATATCCAAAGCTTACACTCTGCTTTGGTAACACAGTATAGTTGAGTTGGAATTATCGTGATTTCAATCATGAATCGCTATAAAAATTCTGTCAAAGAAAATTCCAGAGCTAACTCGTGTATAGTATGAGGTTAAGGTTGAGTTAGTTTGTATCGAATTATCGTGACTTAATATAAAAAATTTATATTTTACAGAACCAATTTATTACTGTGATAAAATAAGTATACGGTGAAGGATAGGTTAGTTTAAAAGGCTAAAGAAACTGTAGCAACAATACTAACGACAGTGAAATGATGGAATTACACCAATAAATAACTCCAAAAAACACCACCAAACAGACAAAAACACCAATACTGCAATAAAAAAAATAAAGACGAAATTTCCTAGAAATTTCCTGGTGAAAGTAAATCTGATAAATTCCGGGATCGACATTGTGCAAGAATTTATCACAGATCAGTGATAAATAAATTACGTACGTACATACGTATCAGGTATAGGATAGGAAGCGATAGTTCAAGATCTATAAAAAATATCTAACGTATCAAAACCAAAAGTTGATGGCATATTTGAAAGAGATTCCGGAGAAGATATTCTTAAACAAATGAATAAAGTTCTTTTATTCATGACAGAATTACCGGAAAAAGAAAATGATGCACTTGCGGCTTTACAATCTTTAATTTACGAGGGTCCACCTGAAGGTATTTTAATCTAAAATTTGGATAAATTTTATTTTAGAATTTAACTAAAAATCTTTTATATATTCTATAGAAGTTGCCGAGAATTTTAAAAATCAGGGGAATGAATGTTTTAAAACTGGAAAATCACAATATCAAGATGCAATAAATTTTTACATGAAAGCATTAGAAACAAATTGTCAAGACAATAGAATCATTGAAGCATGTTTAACAAATCGTGCAGCTATTAATTTAGAATTACGTAAGTAAATTATAAAATTAATTTTTTATTAGGATAACATCCTTTAGATTGTTGTGAACATGGAATTGAAATAAATATTAAATATTTTTTCTATAGTGTATATAATGTGCAAGATAATCTTTTTATAATAAATTATGTTTGTATAATGTTATCAGATAGAACCAAATAACTTAGCTTTACAACAATTAAGAGAGACTTGTATTAAACAAAAAGAGATATTGGATCAAAAGGCTAAAATTAAAGAAGAGCGTAAACGAAAGGAATGAGAAAAAAAAAAAGACATTAGAGAAAGCTATAAAGGTTTAAAAAGATTATATATGCGTAATATTAAAATGAAAACAACACCGATATCACCTCATTCAGTATATCTAAGATACAGAAACTCAACAATTAATTTGCCCCTTTTTTCCTAAATCCAGAACTTAAGGAATCAGGTTTTAATGAAGGGAATACATTTTTAGATCATCTTGAAATGATTTTTGAACAACCAGCACCTTGGGACATTGAACATAATATACACCAAATAATATACAAATTTACTACGAATATAAGTTATCAACAAGAAATGAAGAGAAACAAAAGTTAATCAGAATTGGCAAGAATTGCACCTTAAAAGAAGTATTATCACATCCAAAATATGTAGTAAAAAATGGTATTCCTAGTTTTATCATTTTACAACAAGGAAAGTTTCAAGAGGAATTTTTGGCAAAATATAAGTTAATTTCGCCAAAAATTCCTCTTATATCCGCTAATCTGTGTACGTAATACTCTACTTAATAGTAAATCATATATAATTTAAGACAAAACGTATCACAAAGACCGATAGATGAATACAAAACTATAAAAATTAATAATTATATAATTCACACTCAAAAGAACATAACTACAAAATAATCAGAAGATTGGTGAGATAATCAGGTTGCTTATTTATACCAGTGCTTTAAATAATAGTTTTTAAAGTATATTTACTTCTAATATGTAGAAGTTTAACCAACAAGATCTATATATTTATGCCGGTACCATTCTATTTTTAAAATTTAATAGATCGAAGTTGTTATATAGAAACTTAGGCTCTATATAAAGGTTTTGTATTAAATAATATAGTTATAACACAGTACTGTTTGATTTTGTATATTATACAGGTCTTTTTATTAATATTTTCTTATAATAGACTGAATATAATTTGTAATAAAATAAATCTACTACTGTAATGAATCTTGTACGTATAAGATCGTTTATAATATTAATTTTTATTTTGCTATTTATTTTTAAATACTAATGCTAAATTTTATTTACATTTTAGATTATAACTAATTTTACCTAAGGGTGATATCACCCATCTTTAATGCCTTCAACTTTCGTTATTATTGTTTCACTGCCTATAGTCGTTGTAATTTGGATTATGCGTAATAATATACGTAATGGTAATAGGTATAGTACTTATGTTCATGATTTGTTTTGCTGTTTAATTTGTTTAATTCAACTGATTAATAAATGAGCTTTATATACATTTCTGAATTGAACGATTATGTGGATAAAATGAGAAATATTATGTCACTAGCAAATTACGTTGAAAGAACTGCTTGAGAACACCCGGAGAGTTAAGTTATCGAACAACCTGATTGGCACAATATATTACGATTATCATATAAGTCGAAATAGCCAGGACTATTACTTCAATTATTGTGGTTTGCATGAATTTGTGAAATTTACATATCATTAAAAGGAAGAAAAACACAAATTTGTGCTAACTGCAATAATTGCAATGACTTGATCATGATGCGGATGATATGATGAAACGGTAAATAGGTATTTATGTTCTTAATTTATATACTTGTTTTGCTGTTTTCCGTAACTCAACCGATTAATAAATGATCTTTATGCTCACCTTCTGAATGGAATGATCAATGCGAATAAAATTATTTGAAGAAGCTGCTTGTGAACATCCGAGGAGTTAAGGATATAGCTTCTATCGAATGATCTGTGGAGAAAACAATCAACTACAATTATTATATAAGTCGAAAAGCTGGGGCATTATTCAATTATTGCGGTTTGCATAAATTTGTGAAAAAAACACACGATTACTAGGTGTTTTTTTTTAGTCTACAAATTTCACAAATTTATGTGAACCGCAATAATTACAACGTCTTGATCACAATGCGGATGAAATGATATAATGGTAAATATTATTTATATCCTTGATTTGTGTACTTGTTTTTATGTAATTTGCAGATCATTAAAAACGCGATTACTAGATTTTTTTTTTTTCACAAATTTATTGAACTGCAATTGTTACAATGGCTTGATCAAAATGCGACATGATGCAACGGTAAATAGGGATTTATTTCCTTGATTTGTGTACTTGTTTTGCTGTTTTTATGTAATTTAATTGATTAATAAATAATATTTATGCACCTAAACGGAATATTCAATGGGGATAAAATGATTTGAGGAGTTGTTTATCGAATGACCTGATTAGTAAAAAAAAAATCGATTGTGGTTATTATATACGTTGAAAAAGCTAGCCATTATTCAATTATTGCAGTTTGTATAACTTTGTGAAATTCGCAGATCATTGAAAATAATCTATAAATTTCACAAATTTATGTAAACCGCAATAATTTCAATAGCTTGATCATGTTGCGGATAAAATGATGTAATAGTAAATATGTATTTATGTTCTTGATTTGTATACTTGTTTTGTTGCTTTTACGATTAATAAATGATTTTTTATGCTTAAATTCTGAATCCATACAATAAAATTATTTGTAGGAGATACTTAGAAACACCCGGTGAGTTAAGGTTGTGCGTTTATCAAATGGCCTAATTGAAAAAAATTGATTACAGTTATCATATAAGCTGGGTAGTTTTATTTAGGTTTAGTATTAGTTACAGCTACTGGGGAATTTATGCTAATAAACTTAGTATCAATTTTGAAACTTGATGTATTTACTTAAAGCTTGATGTATTTTATTTGCAAAAAAAAAAAAAAAGGTTAATTGGTTTTGAGGTTTCTAAACCAATTTTTAAGCTAATTTCCAAACTAGGTAATATTACCTAGGGTAAAAATTAGCAATAGTCCAAATTTTAATAGAAAACTATATTTTAAAAATGATCACTATCGCTATATGGGGGTGAGTCAATAGAAACGCATCAAATTTTTTCTAAGTAAATTTTTTTAAAACTTTGAACAAAAATAACTTAACAATAATTTAATCAAATTTAATAAAAATTTTTTTAAAATAATTCTAATAACTTATAGAAATTATTTAAAAAAAAATTTACTAAATTTGATAAAGTTTTTGTTGAGTTATATTTGATTAAAATTTAAAAAAATTTTATTAAAAAAGATTTGGTGCGTTTCTATTGACTCACCCCCATATATTGGTTTTATTATTAATTGTAAAATTCCAAGTTACTTTTAGTATATCTTTAATTATAAGTATATTTTATATATTTGTAGTTTATATATATTTTTTTAATATATAATATCAATTCTAATACTGTATATAGTATAATCTTATTTGCTATAAAAGATACAAATCTATTTTATAAAGGTCAAGATTCTAAATACTCAATATTTTAAAGATAAAATTTTAATTACTATATAAATGTAAAACAATATTTATTCATGTATTAATTTATTAATCTGTATATTATTTGTTATTTTGGGTTTAAAAATTAATAGCTATGTATTGTAAATTTTTTATATATAATTTCCAATTATTATAAAATGCACCTATGGTGTTTAGCACCATATATAATTGTTTTTAATAAAATTTAGGGTTAGGGTATGGGTATTAAGAATTATTTTTTTTTTATATAATATAATATAGAGCTAATATAAGGTCCCAATCTCAGTTTTTGTGAGGTTTTTGGGGTTCTGAATATTTTTACTTAGAGTACCCAATCCTATTTACTTAGTACGTTTTTGAGAAATAAAGCTTATGGTGTTCAATACCATAGGTGTATTTTAGTAAACTTGATAATTTATAGTACTATTATACTAAAAATTAAATTATTATTTATATAATACATTTATTATACAGTATATATATAGTAATAAAATTTATTTTTATAAATTACAAATTTTTTTTTTTTTTTTTTTTTTTTTTTTTAATTAATATTAAGGTGACCATTTAGGTCCCTGGCACTTAGCTTTATTCAGATAAATACGATATTATATCAATTTCATGAGGATACAACTAGCCACACATGTACTTTTGGTACCTAATTTAAGTAGTCTGTCTGGGTTCTACACTAGCCGCCATACCTGCAACCTAACTAGAAGATTACCTATTTAGGCTCTCTGATTATTAACTAACAAGAGTATGACTAGCCATACATGCAACTTTTGGTTACCTATTTAAATAGTCTGCCCTAGGTTTCACACTAGCTGCCGTACCTGCACCTAACTATGGGGGATACCTATTTAAATCCTCTGGCTACATTTCTGTAACACGCTTTACTCTAACACTCTTAATGGGATTAGCAATGCTATATAAGAACTCTAAGACTTAGCCATATATAGGCATTTATCCTTGTGATAAACCTAACAGAATGGTATATGTTCCACACATGTACTCACCTGCGTGTTCGGTAACTTTTTCCCAACCAGTACACGTTGTGCTGCCGCTACCGGGTCTGTATCTCAAGCTATCGTTTCGGATACTGCCGTAACCCAGTTCATATCTCAAGCCACAACCTTCCTAATTAGTTCCCACTTACGTACTCCTGCCCTTGCAAGGTTCACACAACCCCAGTACCCACATTCCAACTTCCTTCTTTTCCGGATTCTTTACCGGTCCCTCCCTTACTTTCAGCTGGCAACCCGGAAGGGTCGGTCTGCCCAGACTTTAGGTGCCTTACGGTCTCCCTTCCCTTGGTACATGCTTCTAGAGCACATGTCCTTTTCCTCCGGTTGGCGACCTGGCGGTTCGGCTGGTGTGTCCCCCTTCAAGGACCTGGTTGCTTGGTTCTCCGGTCTCAGTCTCCAGTTCCAACAACTTATTTTACTTTATACAAAATACAATATAATCTTTTTTTGATAAAATATTTAATTATAGCTTTGTATTTTAAAATATTTAGCTTAATTAAACATATTTTGTTTTAATAAAACTATTTTACAAATTTGTCTAAAATTAATAGTTAATATTTTAAAATCATTTTTTTTTAGAATTAAAAAATAATAGTCTAGAATATTAAATTGTTATATCATTGTTTGTCATATAAATTAATATTAATTAGTAAAAAATATATAAATACAAAATAATAGAATTTATATAAGAAATAAAAAAAACCAATTTAGTCTAAAATATTGAATTATTATATTATTATTTGTTATACAAATTGAATATTAATTAGTAAAAAATGAAATAATAGAGCTTATATAAGAAATAAAGAAAAATAACTTAGTCTAAAATATTGAATTATTATATTATTGTTTATAATATAAATTGAATATTAATCAGTAAAAAAATAAAATAATAAAGCTTATATAAGAAATAAAGAAAAATAACTTAGCCTGAAACATTAAATTGTTATATTATTATCTGTTATATAAATTGAATATTAATTAGTAAAAAATAACTTATATAAGAAACAAAAAAAAATAATTTATATTAAAAAAATAAATTGTTATCCCTTAAATTGTAACACAAGCAAATTTGCCTGTGTTTTTATTAAAAAGTTTAATTTTTTTAATAAAAACTTATA
>CAJVPU010002049.1:0-11374 GCA_910591775.1 Dentiscutata heterogama | reverse complement strand
CCAAAGCTCCCATAACTAGATGGTATGACCGAGATTACAGATTTCTAGATCCAACCGATAATCGACAACCGTAAACCATAACACAGGCTATTTTCCAAAATTCGTCGTCTATGGGATTTGAACTCTAGATCTGCCACTTGGAGAGGGTGACAACTAGACCACTACACTAGGTTGCCACACCCTTATTTTACTAAATTATTATATTTTTAGCATTTAGAAAAAATTAGAGCACTGTGGAAAATATTAACTAACAAGATAAAGAATTCGATCTTTTTTGTTTTTAGTAAATTATTAGAATTTATAAATAATATAGCTTTATTAGAAGTAGTATGATTATGGAAAAGCTCAAGTAAAACAAAAGAATATTACAAATTACTGTTTAAAGAAGTAGAAGAAGGTTTAGAAAAGATATATATAACAAGAATATTAAGAAAATTTGGCCTTATACAGATGCAACAACAGAAAATATTGCATTTGCAATTGCTGTAGCTCAAACTATATTAAATCCAGATTATAAAAAAAAAACTATTTTGGATACAGTTGTTAAGAAATTACTTGCAAGAAATTTAATAAGTATTTATTTATAATTAATTTAAATATATTTAATATAATTTAAAATAATTTAAACTAATTTGAAACAATTCAAACTTATTCAAAATTATTAGGAGAAATTAAAATACAACAGACCTTTTTCTATAAATTCTGAAGATAAATCAAGATCTGAAGATAGTAAAAATAGTAAAGACAAAATATTAGATAAATTTGATAAAGTAAAAATAAGTTTAAATTATTTAAATTACTTAATATAATTATTTTTCTAAATTTATAAATATATATTTAAATTTATTAGGATCAAGTTAAAAAACATAAATTAGATTCGAACAAATCCAAAAAGATATAATTTTTGTTATAATTTATTTTATTTAATTCAAATATATTAAATTTTAATAAATTGTTTTATATTTATAAAAGGCCAAAGATTAGTAAGTATATTTTAAACTATTGTATATAAATTTTAATTAATTCAAAGGATAATCTTAATATTTATCAAAGATAAAATTTACCAGGATACTGTATCTCAAAAACGTACTAAGTAAACAGGATTGGGTACTTCAAGTAAAAATATTCAGAACCCCTGAAAACCTCATAAAAACTAAAATTAGGGCTTTATATTAGCTCTATATTATTTTATATAATAAACAAATAATTCTTAATATCCTAACCCTAACCCTAAAAATTTTTAGGCTAGTAAATTTCACACCAGTTAATTCTAAATTAATCCTAATTCAAAATAGTTTGAATTTGCTAAATATAATTATATTTAATCCAAAGTTGTTTGAGTTGAATCAGATGAAGATATAAAAGACCAAAATGAAGAACCAGAAGCAGGTAAAAATGATCCTAATAATAATTGATTTTTTAATCTCAGATAACAAATATAATAAGAATGTTTTAGATAATAATAAGAAAAATATGGATAATGATAAGTAAAAGTTTTTTTTTTTTTGTTTTTTTTTTTAATTGAATAATGCTATGCTTTTTATCTTTTATTTTTTATATAGAATTATTTATAATTTAGCTTTTTTTATATGTTATTTTTAAAATTTAAATAAAATAAAATAATAAAATAATCAAAGAAATTTTAATAAATTTAATTTAATTCAAATTAATTCAAATTAATTCAAATTTATCTGATCTAACTTAAATTTACTTATTTTAAACATATTGCAATTTATTATATAATTTTGATTTAATTTGATATTGCTTTGCCAAATTATTTTACAATAATTTGATTATTTCACTTTAATTTATATTTATACCAAATAAATTATTTTAAGTTTATAAATATTTGTTAACTTGACTCTATAAAGTCTAGTGAAGTCAAATTGATTCGAATAGTTTCAAAATAAATTAAACTATATTAAATAATATTACTATTGATTTTGTAATTTTATGTAATTTTTATCAAAATATTACAAAATAAATTTCGAAATATTATGAAATATATTTCGAATTTAACTTAGCTTATTTTGAAATGATTCGAATTATTTTAAAATATTTTGAATTGTTTTATATTATATTTTGAAAATATTTCATAATATTTCGAAAATATTTTGTAATATTTTGAAATATATTTCATAATATTTTGTAATTTATTTCAAAATATTCTGTATAGACTGTAATTATTCCAGATTATAATAATTTACATAAATTTATGTTTATATATTTTGCTAATATAGTAATACAAAAAAAATTAAGAGTTCAGATTTTTATAATTTTATAAAAAATACTTTAAATATATTTTTAATATAAAAAGGTATAGATTAGTGTTACAAATCGCCAAAATTTTCTCAATCAATTAGTTGAGGATTATTTTTTTAGTTAACAAACTAATTGCAACTAATCAATTAATTAGTTAATTGATTTTTTTGATTAATTGTAAGTTATAACTAATCAATTAATCAATTAATCAATTAGTTACAACTAATTAATTAAAGAATTAATTAATTTTTTAATCAATTAATAATTAATTCTTTAATTGATTAGTTGCAACTAATCGATTAGTTGATTAATTGATTAATCGATTAGTTGGTATCTAAAAAGTTCAATCAATTAGTTGTCAACTAACCAACTAATTGATTTTTTCAACTTTAGATTTGTAACACTAGTATAGATGTTTTGTTTCACAATATGAGGTTATAGAAGAAACCTTTTTTGAGTAAATGTTCAATATTTAATTTGCCATATCGAGGGAACCGTTAAAGCAGGGTGCCATCATGTGATCCAGCGGTCGGTGGCCGACCTAATTTAAGACATCCGGAGACACTTCAGTCACGGGATAGCCGATCGAAATTTAAGAATCTAATGGAAAGGTGCAAAATTTTATTTATTTATTTATTTTTTTATTTGAGACTCTATTAACACTAAATTTGCTTTAATGGTCTTGTTCACGAATATCGTTACAATGAACACAATTAAATTTTTTTTGATACAAAAAATAATTCATTGCATCTCTTTTGGTGCAACGTCTACTCAACTATAAGTGCACGATACACTGTTGCAAATCCGCCTCTAATATTATTTATTTATTTATTCTGCAGCTTTTTTATAACATTCGAAGTATTTTTTTTTTTTTTGTTTTATATTCAAACCATTTTTTTTTTTTTGTTTTCTAACATTTTCTATTTATTTATTTTAGAATGGGGTCTAAACAAAATTTCAATCTTTGAATGAATTCAGACTTTTCCATTTCATCCCCATTTTCCTCGATACTCCAGTACTGGTTACGCATTCTTTCCATTAATTCGTTAATGGTAAGCTTTCTTTTTTCTGCCGCTTTATCGATTTCGTCTTTTTCAAATGATTCAAAATTTACTAACTCACGGCATTCATAAATTTCGAATCCACTTTCATCAAACTGTCGTTGAAATTGTCTTCAAGCATCAATCGTCAGCAACTTTCTGGGGCCATATTTTTGTTCATGAAAAATATGTTTACAAGGGAGCATGTACTTGCGAAAAAAAAGGTAGTGGCACTCAATTAACATTAAACCGGGCAATTCCTTCCCCTTTTCCACTCTATTATCGGCAGCAAAAATTTCACCAACTATTAATTTTTGAATTGGAAAAGGAAACTTGTGAATTTTCTTTAGGATATCATCGTCAATATCAGGGGCAGAAATTTTTTTCACTCAAAATTCAAATGCGACATAATCTGAGTCCGAATGCTTTTTCAAGTCAAGTGCAACGATCTTGTCACATGCTCCAATTAAACCATAATAAGAGGTGAGTGTTTTCTTTAACTCACTATAATATGATTCTAAAGCGTTTGTCGAAGTTACTTGCAAAAGTAGTGGAGAATGTTGGCGGCCCACTGGTGAGAATTTTTCGAATAATCCCTTGTAATGTATTTTTTAATGGGGGAGAGAGTACACTTGTTAATCGATTTTTGAATAAAGAATTCACAACCAATTTTCGTCCGTTTATGCATAGCCTGAATCATCTTATTCTGAGTTTCTGTGTCGTAGATTTTATGCATCCAGGTCCGCATAACATGTACAGTGCAAAAAATAACTTCGCATTCCTGTTCACCTTTTTCAAGACCTGGGAAAGTTGCCATGATACTTCTAGCTTCTACACTACTTTGGTCTAATAGAAAGTACCGAGATTTTCAAGAGCTACAAAATTGCTGCACTATCCTCAATGCCTCTGCAACCGTGTCACTATCTTCGTTACTAACGAAAAAATGCCCACCGACGTTTCAACAACCATATCTATCCCGAATATATAGCGTAAACAAACGCCAGTTATATTTATTCGTTTTATGCGTGGAGTCCATTAGCGTTAACCATCCATACCTTTGAAGCTTTTCAAGTTGCTTTGGATATGCAAAAATGAAGCCGCGGGTAGATTGGTGATGAATTCTAAACAATTCAACTTGATAGCCCTCTTTTTCTAAAAAAGAAGTTGTATTCTGAATATCCTGTGCTAGTTTAGGAGCACCAGTTAAATAGGTATTTTGAGGACCACAGACCTTATATTTTATATTGGTGACTTTCCTCCACTTCAATTCCTTTACACTAATGCTAAGATCCAGCTTTTCATTTGTATACTCTTTAACTCCACTAACTATCGCGGGTACAAGATAATTCTTAACCGCTTCCTTTTCTACCAAAACCCAAACAGCTTGGGAGTGTTTTAATTTTTCACTATCTTCTAGTTCATGTGCATGATCAAGGGAGTTTTGAAAACATTCAACAAGCACTTTCTGGGTGGTAAAAAACCATGATACTTTTATTTTTGCAAAACATAAATCCACCTCTTGAACCTTCGTTTTTCGCCGTTTCTCACTTGGAACATCCTCTTTGCACGTGCTTGATTTCAAATGTTTATTAAAGCGGCATATATAGGTTTTCCAATAATTTCCATTAACATGGTTCTTAGAACTAAATTTTACCCAAACGTTTGTAACTAAAGGCCACCATTCCGCATCAAATTCGTTCAACGGCACTTCGAATGGTCGTTGGACATTAAAAAGTAAAGTGCGTTTTTGGTTAGGCGTAAGACTTGAATTTATTACAACGACGTCTGTTGGTTCAGGACTTAGTTGCAAGAGGTCTTGTGTGAAGTTCATGTTTTCGTTTTCTCTACTGGAAGTATTCATAACCTTTTTTTAAAAAAAATTTCTTTGGCAGAACATTTTTTCATTTGTAAGAAAGATTGCAGGACCAAAAAAAAAAAAAAAAAGAAAAGAAAGATTTCAGAATGCCATACCTGTTTTCTTGTACAAAAAAGAAAAGTTTCGCGCCGATATATGCCTTATATATGAAATTTGCCCCAGATTTTGGCCTTGAATTTGATTGGTCATTGTATCGAATAAAAATAGCTCCGACTTCCGGATGGACAGGCCGACGACCGCCAGATCACGTGATGGCACCCTGCTTTAACGGTTCCCCATATCGATATGAACAACATTTGGAACCCCTGTAAATAGACATGTCCCAGTATTTACAGTATATATATATACTATATATAACAAGTATACTATATATAACAAGTTTTTAATAAAACAATAAGCAGGCAAAATTTTTAATAAAATACCAATATGTCAATCCTGATTAATAAATAATAATAATACAACAGTAGTTAAAAAAGTTTTGCGTATAAAAAGATCAACTTTTGTTTAAAGTTTTGCAACTTGATTTAGAATTAAAATTTACGGTTTCTAATCAGTGTCTGAAAGGGGCGGAGCGCACATTAAAAAATTTTCTGCATCTTAAAGATTAACGACATGTGCACTTTGAACCCATAATTTTTAAAAATACTGTATAGAAAATGTGCCCATTAAAATTTATAAATTCATATATATTTAAGCTCCAATGTGCGCTATATTTATTATGCAAAATATATATATGTATTAGAGCTATTCGTTCTGCGCTCACTTAAAAAAAAAAATTAGGATCTATATGTGTGTGCGGTCCGCCCACAATTTTGATGCTGAATTTTAGATACAGATTCCAATATCACCAATTTTAGAATTTAACTAAGTTTGATTACTTTTGTGCTTCAATTTCATCAATTTTCTTGATGCTGATTTATGTTTCCGCTTGTATTCAATAGTCATATCACGCGACGTCTTTTGCCAATGAGATACTATATCTTCCCTGTAAAATTGACCAAAACTAGAAATTGAGAACTTATCAATATCAAAATAAATTACATTTAGAGAAATGCTTACATTGAGGTAGTTCGCATGAAAGTTTTCAAATCTTTATAATGTGATCTTTGGTGGGAGAAAATAGTTCACATTAAGTCACTATGATACATGATCACATTATGATTATGAACCAAAAAAGAATATACAACCTTGCAGACAAAGCTGCATCTCCAAAATGAAAAAAAAACATTGGACCTGATGCAGATCCTATTCCTTGACTTGTGGTTTGGTCCGTTATTTTAGAGAACGTTTTAAGAGTATCCTTTAAGAACATTATAAAACGTTTCATAAATACAGTTATTTCAAATAAAAGCAAATAGATATGAACATACCGAAGAAGATTTTTCATCGCTATTCAAATCTTCCATTTGAGCATCTTCGCATTCCTCGTTCTCCATATTCCCACCAAAAAGCGAAAAAGGAGTTGCAGCTATAATATAACAGTATTTCGAACAAATATCCATATACGAAAATCCTTTTATCGTTCTTTATGAATATCTATCTTACCCTTTAAAACGCTTGGGGTAAACATTCCCTTTAAATCAGCATTTATTTCGACCTTTACGTCTTTTGATACTCGTGGTAAAGGCTTTGACAGCATTGTTGTAGACTCGATCATAGATTCTGCATACGATGAATATATATTACGATTTCACATATGTAAAATTTGAGATTTGGAAATAAATACCTGATGAATTTTCATGATCACTATCCAGTTCGAGATTTCTCGCCTCGGGTGCATCAGGATCAAAGTGAATTGGTTCTTTCCATTGCAATGATTTCCTGCATAATAAAAGAAACGATATAACCTTGGTCTATATTGGTTACTAATGAAGAACATTTACAAACTTTTTGGGATCTGTTTTTTTCGGATCATAACCCAGAAGCCCTTTTAAGATTCCAATCTGGTTTGTTTTTTCTTCTGATAGTACTCGATCTATATCACTATCCTGTACGATATTATTTTCATCGGTATCATTATTTTCGTCGTCGCTAACAAAATCACTGGTCAATTTAAACCGGTCATCACCACGAAACTTTCTTTGAAGGTAGAGGCGTTCTCGTCCCGATTCGCCTTCAAATATTGGATTAATTGCTATATCTACAAATTTATAACATTTGAATTATAACTATGAATTTGCATTTCAAAATATTAATGTATAATGCTTAAATAATTTTTTCAGTACCCAAGGTTGATTTTTCATTGCTATTATATTCTTCATCCGAATTAAACAAATTGAACTTGTCAGAAATTTCTGGCGTTAGATCATCATCAGAAAATATTATGTGATTCTTTGACTTCTGTGAAAGCCATGCAATTTAGTTTGAATTATTAAAATAATTAAATAAAATCAAAATAGTTAAAAATATGTAATAACCGTTGATCCATCATCTTTTCTTAAAGCCTGAGTAATTTTGTCCTTTTCTGCTTTCTTTTCCAATGCACGTTGCTTTATCGCTTCTAAACGAACTTTATTCGATTGTTCCTAATCATAGGAATGATTTAGATTTAAATATAAAGTTGGATGTTGAATGGTATGATATTACCTGCTTTGACGCGACTTTATTCTTCAACTCCAATTTCTTGAGACCATCAATAATTGATGGTGGTAATTTATTCGGTGGTGGGATATTTTCGGTCTGTTCTTCAGTATTTTGTTCATTTTTAGAATGGGGTATATTTTGATTATTCTTTACACCGAATATATTTAGTATACTATTTTCGTTTGCACTACTGTGATCTTTTTTTTCATCATCCGATATGTTTATATAATCATTATAAAAATATGTTAACTGATCGAGTGGCTTCGATTTTACATCTATTGTGCTATCTGAAAATTTTTGGAGATTATTTTTATACAGACTCGGATCAATCGTAAGCTGAACATGTAATAAAATGGTAATGTATATGAAATCTAATGTGGAATCTAAAAATTAAATAATAATCGAATTGCTCATTCACCTTTGTTCCGTCATTCCTTCTGATGTGCATTACCGAGACCGCACGACCATATTTAGATTTTTTCCATCCCTACTAAATATTTATTCAAAATTCTCGAAAATAAAGAATTATAATTGTTTTATTGCCGCTAACCTTTCTTCCATCAACATTGTTATCTGTTACCAAACTCATGTCTTCAGCAAACATCGTATCTGTATTTCTACGTCTACGTTTTTTTGGGATTAATGGTGACGAATTACTTAAAGTCTTTTGATTTTCCCATTCTTCTTTCAACCTTTTTGTTATGAAAATTTAAGTAATTGCTGTTTGTAATATGATCAAAATTCCAAATTAAACTATAATTATTAAAATTAAAAAATAAAAATTGCCTTTGTTTATAGTCAGGCCTAGCGTCCTGAATCTTTAATGTCATTCCTTTCCATTTTGCACCATTAAAAAGGGACATGCCTTTATTATTATTAACATTACAAGTTACAAATTGAACTAAACTTATATTCTTTACAATTAGATGAAAATAGCCTGAAAAACCTAATCGTACATTTTTTCCAGTTATCTGCAGTACTCTCAATAGTTATATAAGCAAACCCACGACACTCTCCTAGTGTAAAAATCAAACCAGAAGGTATGAACAATACATCAGAATAATAACGCTTTTTTTCCCAAAGAATTTGTAAGAGTTTCACCTGTGCTCGAATCACGTATAATATCTATTTTCGATATAATACCAAAGGAACCAAACCGACTTTTAAGATCGTTTTCAGTTACATATTTGGAAAGACCACCAATATAGGCACGTCTACTTAAGGTTTCGCCTGTACATAGCGAAAACTGCTTAACGATGTAATTTGATAATTTACGATAACCACAAATGTTTACCCATGACCACGCTCTGATCCGACATACTTTTTTTTTTTCACTGATTATAAAAAAAATTATATATCAGATTAAGATGGGATCATCGGATTGCATCTCGCCACATCTGCGCATTTGTCAAATTAGATTGTGGGATGATTTTTATCAATTATCATCTTGGCACCTGATTGGAAGCTATAATAACGGTCGAAATTGTTAGAGCAAATTCACACTTTTGACCTGCAACTTGAAAAGTCATTTTTTAATTAATTCTTAATAAAAATCATGTCCAGTCAAGTTATTGTTGTTGGTGGTGGTCTTTCTGGCCTTTCTGCCGCACACACAATCTTGGAACGTGGTGGAAACGTCTTGGTTCTTGACAAGAATTCCTTTTTTGGCGGTAACTCAACGAAAGCAACGTCTGGTATTAACGGTGCTTTGACCAAAACTCAGATAGGTGGGTAAAAATACAAAGCCCGTCACCTAGTGTTGACACCGAGAAACGTCATTCATAAGCAATTTTCATCTAACGCTAAGCATTAACGCGAAACTTTTTGGTTTATAGCTCTTGGCATTCAAGATTCCGCTGAAATCTTTGCTCA
Source organism: Dentiscutata heterogama (assembly GCA_910591775.1). Taxonomy (NCBI): domain Eukaryota; kingdom Fungi; phylum Glomeromycota; class Glomeromycetes; order Diversisporales; family Gigasporaceae; genus Dentiscutata; species Dentiscutata heterogama. The sequence continues at coordinate 1,741 of CAJVPU010002049.1, read as the reverse complement.
AGATACAGCAAAATCTGCTCGTGATCTTGCTCGCCCTGATCTTATAAAAGTTCTTACTGGAAATTCTGCTTCTGCCGTCGAATGGCTTCAGGAGAAATTCAAGTTAGACCTTTCTCTTGTATCTCGATTAGGAGGTCATTCTCAACCACGTACTCATCGTGGAAAGGAAATGTTACCAGGTATGACGATAACCTACGCTTTAATGGAAGGCATTGAGGAAATTGCCAACAAACAACCTGATCGAGCCCGGCTCATCAAGAAGGCACGTGCAACGAAGTTAATTAAGGAAGGCGATAATGTTGTAGGCGTGGAATATGTCAAAGATGGCCAAACTTTCAAAGAATATGGCCCTGTGATTTTGGCTACTGGTGGTTATGCAGCTGATTTCACGGAAGATTCTTTGTTAAAAAAGTATCGTCCAGACATATACAATTTACCCACTACCAATGGTGATCATTCTACTGGCGATGGCCATAAAATGGTTATGGCCATTGGAGGAAAGGCTACTAATATGGAAAAGGTTCAAGTCCATCCAACAGGATTGGTTGATCCTAAAGAGCCTGATGCAAAAATCAAATTTTTGGCCGCTAAAGCACTTCGAGGTGTCGGTGGGTTACTGTTAAATGGTGAAGGAAAACGGTTTTGTGATGAATTAGGCCATCGTGATTACGTTACTGGTGAAATTTGGAAGACCAAGGGACCTATTCGTCTTGTGCTTAATAGTAAAGCTTCAAAGGAAATTGAATGGCATTGTAAACATTATGTTGGTCGTGGTTTGATGAGAAAATTTTCTGGTGAAGCGTTGGCAAAAGAAATTGGCATTTCTGCATCACAACTAAAAGCAACGTTCGATGATTATAACGAAATTGCTTCTAACAGAAAAAAGGATCCTTTTGGCAAGAAATACTTCCATAACGTTCCAATCTCAATAGATGATCAATTTCATGTAGCCTTAATGTCTCCCGTGTTACATTATACTATGGTATGATAGATATGATTTAGTCATATCTTTAATTACCTACACTTAAGTTATATGATTAATTCATTGCTTTTTATAGGGTGGACTTGATATAAATGCGGATTCTGAGGTCAGAGATGTGCAAGGAAAAATTATTCCTGGTCTATATGCATCTGGAGAAATAGCTGGTGGCGTTCATGGTGCTAACAGGTATTAATGTTTGATTATTTAATCTTTAATGTTTAAAATCTAATTTCTATTAATCGCAATAGGTTGGGAGGATCCTCTCTTTTGGGATGTGTAGTCTATGGCCGTGTTGCCGGTGATTCCGCATCTCGTTATCTTTTCCAGAATTTGTCAAGTGCAACTGCTAATCGTCGTCTAGGGCAAATCGCTGGACAATTAGCTCCATACCAAACAACTGTTTCTGTTGACCCAACAAATCAAAAAGTGCACTTAGAAATCTCTTGGAGTTCACAACAAGATAGTACAGGCCAATATAATCCAGTTCAAGCTCCTCAAGCTTCACCAAGCCAGGCACCCACCCCTGAAAAGAAAGCTGAGGCATCACCACGTGAGAAGAAGGAATATACCGCTGAAGAAGTCGCTAAGCATAATAAAGAAAATGGTTAGTAATATTATATATAGACATAATTTATAAATTTTAATTGAAGAATTAATGAGCTCACTATTTATATATAAATTTATTGACTTAAATTTTCTTTATTGGCTCTCATTTAACGTGAGTGTTTAATACCTTTTTATATTATTCTTTCTGTTTGG
>CAJVPU010002048.1:0-11378 GCA_910591775.1 Dentiscutata heterogama | reverse complement strand
AGCACCCAAGATAGAAGAACTCGTGTAGAAGATGCTCTAGATGATGAAGATGATTTAGAAGTATTGCTTGAACAAGAACTAGATCAAGAAAAAGAACAAGAAAAAAAAAAAAAAGGAAATAAGAGCACTTCAAATAGAAGATCTTCAAAAAAGAAAAATTAATTGCTTCTTTAATAACTTTGCGATTATTATGGATAATGCGGAAAGATATATATTAACTGCTTAATTTAATTCGACTGTTATTTTGAAGTTTATTTCTTAGAGAAAATAGAACATCCATCTTTGAATATTAATAATGTATTTTTAAAAAAAAAATTTATTTTCGAAATTGTTATCGCTTGATTTTCTTCTTAACCAATATATTTTAAACAATCTATGGCACCTCACATTTAACTGATTTGGTTAATAAACAATCAGTCTCTTATTCAAATCGATTTATCCAATAAGTGTAACATTTATTTATTAATTGAAATATTTGAAGCAAAATTAATTGGTTCTTAACGTCTGTTAAAATTGATTTAACTGATAAATATAACGATCTGATTCTTATGATGATTTTCTAAATTTACCATTATGTACAAGCTGTTGATATTAAATTTTAGCCTTATCTGAAAGTTGTAGGGTGCCAGCAGCGCTCTACTTACGTTTATACTTCGAAAGTGTATAGAAATAATAGTTAATACTTTGAATTTTGATGCATTATCGTGCTTTTCAAATTATTGTGATCCGCAAATTTCATGCATTACACATCGCTGGAAATTTGGGAATCGGAAATCTATTAAATGCAAGCCTGTGATTTGCTAAAATTATACTACGTAATTGTACTGTGTATATAATAGTATTGAATGTTTTTTACAAAATTTGATTGAAGATTCCCAATAACGGCCCGGTCGATTTCAATACTTAAGACCATTTTTAAATTCTACTAGCCAGTAGAATTTGAAAATAGCTTCGAATTCCGATGATACTGTTGATGGCAACGGCTAGAGGATGTACGGGTCTAGACAGTCACCACTGAGATACAGTGCAAAGAAAAACTAACAAAACAAACCACACAACAAAACCCGTGAAGGCAGAGGCGGTTAAGATTTGACAGAGTACGGTTGTGGGTTGGCTAGTTGGGGTTTCGAATGTCAAAAGGAAAGGCTTTTGGATCAAAGGATTTTTATTTGATCAAATTCAATTTTTATTGGTTTTTATTCGAACTGTTCTGCTCTTCTAATGGAGCAAACTACTACTCTATTTATACAAAAATTCAGTACTAGAGAAAAAAAAGAAAGAAGAAAAGAACTATAGATCTCGCCCCTTGTCTCAGCGTGTTATCACCACTGATCTTGACGTGATTTTGATTATACACTATTTCTTCTATATGAATGTAAACATCTGACTTACATGGCCACACAATTTACCCAATTTGTTATCTTTTTTGTTTATTTATACCTGACAGAGCCACCGCCTCACTTAACCAATTTGGGCAATGCTTGGTCATTGTTTTGCACTAGGTGGTCATACTATGGTTCTTCCTGTGCGCCACACTGAGAAGTTCAATACACCATAGACTTGGGTCCATCTTGAGAACAATCTTATCACGATGTGGCCACAATTTCTTGACGATTTGTTTGCGATTTCCTTCGAATTCTTCATCTTGTAGCTGTTCCAGGCTTATTTTTGGTTGGGGGCTTTTGGGGCAAAACTGATTCTTCATGATTTCTTTAACGATCTCATGGGCTCTGATTCAGGGTTTTTGTTACGTTTTCAGGTCCCGTGACATCAAATTTGGCACCACAGATTTCGTCGATTTTGCCACCAACAATTTTCTCTTCTTATTTATTCACGTCCTGAGAAAAATTCACATCCAATCAACACAACAGGTCTTGTCTCATTTAAACCAGAAAAAAAAAGGACAACACACAACAAAAAAAAACAATTTATTTTAAAACGCGTTCATGTTATACACGAAGGTTTCTCTTGTCATACGCTCCTTAACCCCACGTACAACTGTCGCATTTTACCTTGCATACTAGATGTCCATTTTTTTTATTTTTTATTATTATTTTTTTTTTATTCTAACGATTGTATCAGCTCGCTTTCAATTCCTGTTTCTTCATGTTCATAGTACCATTTTAGCAAACTTAGGTTGAAAGGGGCTGAAATCACCTTTCCATTGAGTGTCCTCAACTTGTATGCATCATTCGGGAGCTTATCATGGATGTAATACAGGCCAAGGCACTTAGGATCGAACTTATTACTCTTAGAGTATCACTTTTTTGTATCCTCGAGAAGAACCTTCTCACCTATGTCAAATTCAAAACTGACACAATACTTTTGATCATAGTAGGTCTTCACTTCCTTTTGCTTTTGGTGCACATTTTCTACGGCTTGATTCTGAATGACTAGTACTTTGTTTATTAACTTGAAAGTTCTTTGCAGTATAGTTCCTTCCAATAATTCCTCGAAATAGCTTGGGTGTATCAGTTGTCTTGCTTCACGACCATACACAAGGAAAAACAGAGACATTTGAGTAGTAAAATTCTGGGTGGTCTAATAGGCAAAGAGTATCAAGGGAATCAACAAATCCCAGTCAACGACGTTTTCCACTAACTTCCCTAGGGCCATACACAATGTTTGGTTAAAATATTCAACAAGGCCATTCGTTCAGGGGTGGTATGGAGTTGAGAAGTGGTGCTTTACTTTTAGCTTTTCTAAGAGCAGCCTAATTACATTATTACGGAAATGGGTGCTACGATCAGACTGAATTCGGTCGGGGCATCCATGTTGACATATTATGTCATTATACAAGAACTCAGCAACAGTTTGAGCATTCGCCTTTTCTACGGTACGTGCTTCAGGCCAACAGGTCATGAAGTCCGTTGCTACTATTATGTAGCAGTTCATTCGGGGTGTTCGGGGGAGAGGGCCAACAAAATCTAACCCAATTTTATAAAAAGGGGCTGATATGGGTATCAGGTGCAAGGAACCTTGTGTATGGGGTCAGGTTCTCTTTTGACATTCGTCACATGTTTGGGCATACGTTCGTATGTCCTGGTACATTTGAGGCCAAAAGTAGGTGTCGTGGACATTCTCGAACATTATATTCTGATTGAAGTGTCCACCAAGCAGATGTGTGTGGACTAAAAACAAAATCGGGTCTACTTCGTGTTTTTATAGCACACAGAGCAAGTTTTCCTTATTTCATCGATCTTTCTTATACAAGAGGCCTTCTCTTACTTCATAGAATTCGGACTTCTTCTTTAGCTTTTGCTTTTGTCTTTTATCAAAAGTGGGCGGCAGGTACTTCATATCGAGATATTGCACCAAATGTCGATAGTGGTCAGGCTCCATTTCAGATCCTCTAAAAAATTATATATGTTTTCTCTCTTTTTTTTTTTTTTTTTTGATTTGCCAGGACACCGATAACCTGGTCTAGATTTTAATTTAACCGGATTTTTATTTATTTATTTATTTATTTAATTTTTTTTTTTTTTTTTTCTTCTCTTTTTTTCATGTATTTCCAACTTAGTCAATTACCATCGAGTGCGGCTCGGGATCCTTTTCAAGCATCTCTGCAGTAACGGGTTCTACAGAGGACTCGGGAATTCTCAATAACACATCAGCGTTGCTATGTTTTTGACCATGACGATGTACAATTTTAAAATTGTACGGTTGCAAACGAAGCACCCAACGGGTCTGACAACCAGTCAACGCTGAAGTTTGCAGCACTTTAGCGCTACATGATCAGTGACAACAACGAAGGGGTCCAGGCCAAAATAATGACGAAAATATTCAATCGCCCACAAGACAGCAAGGTTCTCAAGTTCTGTGGTGCTATAGTTTTTTTCAGCATTCGATAGAGCATGGCTCGTATACGCCACAATGTATTCTTTCCCAAGATCATTCTTCTGGGCCAGCATGGTATCTAGCCCAATCCCGGAGGTGTCAACATGCACTATAAACGTTTTGTCGAAATCAGAGTAGCGTAACATGGGCGCATTCGTGAGATACTGCTTCAATTTTTTAAAGGCTTCCTCTTGTTCTTCTTTCCATTCATATTTCACATCCTTCTTTAATAGGTGGTGTAAGAGGTGGGTGATCGCGGTGAAGTTTGGGATGAACTTCCAGTAATAGGAAGCCAATCCTATAAACCCATGGAGTTGCCCAAGTTCATGGAACGGGAAACTTCTGAACCTTTTCTACCTTACCGTTGTCCGGACGAACCCAATCACGGCTGACGACATGACCAAGGAACTGTAGGCATGGCTTAAAGAAAGAACACTTATCTATATTCAATTTCAAATTCACAGCCCTTAATTTCTTGAAGACGGTGGCAAGGTGGTCCAAGTGTTCTTCGAGGGATGCGGAGTAAACAATAATATCGTCGAGGTAGACCACGACGAATCACTTGATGAACTCGGCAAGCATGTAGTTCATCAAATGTTAGAAGGTGGTGGGAGCATTACATAAGCCAAACGGCATGACCACGAATTCGTAAGTGCTGAACAGAACTGTGAAAGCAGTCTTTTCTCAATCCTTTTCGCTTATTTTCACCTGCCAATATCCTGACATTAGATCCAGGGAGGAGAACCATACAGCTTGTCCGAATACTTCCAGCAGGTCGTTGATGCAGGGGAGGGAGAACGCATCTTTTTTGGTTATTGCGTTCACCTGGTGGTTGTCGACACACATTCACAATTTTCTGCCCTTTTTTGGGACAACCACGACGGGGATGCCCAGGGACTTTTCGATTCTGTCACTAGCTCTTTTTCTTTTAACTAGGCTACTTCCTTCTTAATAAAGGCATGAATACTCAGGGCGGCACGGTACGGCGCTTGTTTAATAGAGGGAGCGGTTCCAGTATCGATGTCGTGGGTCATTACGTCCGTTTGTCCAAGGTCATTCGTACTATGGGCAAAAATGTCTTGCTCGATGAACAACCTTTCATGGGCATTTTTTTTTCCTCCTGATTCAGGGGGTATCACCAAGGCTTCATTCCAGTTTTTTTTCCAGGAGCTCTTTTTCGGGATCCAGTTCGTGGGTCGGGAGTTCTTCGATATTGTCAAGACACGCAGCGAGGCTTTGGTAGTCTTCCCACAAATTTTCGTAAAGTTCATCTTCGGGAGCTTCTTTTGTATAATAACCTTCAGCATTGTCCAAGGCTTCGTCTTCATATTCGAATTTATCGAACATGTCCTTACTTTCTGGGGAGGGGACTATGGGCTCAACCAGGGGACCTCTATTGGTTGAAATCAGTACTTCACTGGTCTTTTCACCATATGTAAGGTACAGCCTTTTCTCCGCAAAATGCAACCAGGCTCGCACTTTTATGAACCAATCTATTCCCAACAATAGCAAGTCATCGGTGGATTCAATTACTTGAAATGTGGTAGGAATCAGCATTTCACGGATCACTACCTTAAGGTTATTAATTTTCTCAAGGGCTCGTTTCCTCATACCATTCGCAGTTACAATAACGGTGATAGATGGCTCATCGATTTTTAAGCCTAATTTCTCCATCATTCATTTTGATATCAAACTCATAGTGGTACCAGAATCCAACATAGCAACAACAGGGTTGTTTCTTATTCGTATATAACACTAGGCAGCAGTGGTGTGTCCATTACTCGGGGGCTGCACTATATTTATTTCCATACCTAAGGGTTGGACAGGTTCAACTATGGGAGGTCTTTTTAATACCTCGGCTAAGTTACGGCGCTGGTTCGAGTATTGCAACAGTTGTCTGATAGTAGCATTGGCTTTTATCGATAAAATGTCCTACACCATGTTATACGGTTCTAACTGTTCAACAATCAAAGGGCCTCTCCTTCGTCGGGTTGTGGTGGGGGAACTTCGAAGGCTTGTAAGGGGATCAGTGGTGGTGTCACGTTCATCGGGGGCACTACAGAGGCGGTAGCTACAGGTGGGTTGGTTCTCAACCTTTCTTCTGCTCAACTTTCTGATTTTTTTAGGTTCTGGCAGGTTGGTGACGGGAAAGAGAAACAAATGCATCTTCTTCCTTTGTCTGATATCTGGAATCGTCGAGATCACACAGATTCACATTCCGGGATTGCGGCACAGACAGGTTGTTTGGGTTAGTTCTCTGGTTCTGGGTTGGTACAGGTGGTAGATTCGGAGGTGAGTTCCTTGGCGGTATTGGTCACATGGAAGTTCTCTCGAATATACACTTCCGAAAAATGTGACCAGGTTCACCACAGTTATAGCAAATTATACGCAGGGTATTATTTTGCCCTCCATGATTATTATTGTAGTGGGGCCTTGCCTCATTTGCTTCTATCCTTGCTGCCAAGATAGAAATGAGTTTTTCATAGTTCTTCGACATGGCTTGCATCTGCTGGGTCAGGTGGTTCAAATCGTCATCATAGCAAGCATTTCAGTTTCGGGCTACGTTTCTTTCACTATAATATCCTCCGGCTTCAATTTTACGAGCACTGATTATTGCTTCATTGAGATTTTAGAAGTCAGCTACACTTAACTATAATGCGATCTTTGGCTTCAGACCACCCAAAAACATACACACAACATACGGTTGAGAAGGCAGTTTTCAGGGTCTACCCGATGCAACAGCCTCTTAAAATTATAGGCATAGGCATTGACTCGTTCAACGTCTCATTGGGTTAAGGAGTTCAAGTCAGCCTGCCATTGGTGGCATCTTTCCAGAGTCACAAAATATTGTAGAAAATGGAGGACAAAACTTCCATCTCGATCATTGAGATTATCTTAGGACCTCAAGGCCCTTCTCATATTGTCGTACCAACTTGCAGCAACACCGTGTAGGTAGCCTGAGGCTATCTTTACTTTACGTTCAGGAGACCAATTGTTGGTGTCGGAGGCCCATTCAAAGGCTTCTACCCACTCTAGGGGGGTTCTCATCCTCTTCCCCACGGAAGGGTTCGACTTTTACTAAATTCGACTCTCGAAGCGGAGGGTGGGCGGCTTCAACGACACCAGCGGAAATGTCCCTAAATGCATTTGCAATTTCTCACAATATTGTGTGCAACAGTTCTGGGGCGGGGGGTTGTTTTGGCTATTATTAATATTTCGATATAATGGCGGGTCATCAACAGGAGTGCGACTACGATCGCTATTGGGGGAGTTATGACCTGGGTGTTCTATGTCCGGGAGGGCAACGTTAACGATCCTATTTTCGTTATTGTTGGGAAAAACATTTACTTCAGCTCCTTGTTGTTTCATGGTAGTTGTCCAACTTTTGTAATCACTATCACTCTTGGCCTCGTCTATTCGTATCGTTGGCAGAATGTAAAAAAAAGAAAATAAAAAAAAAAGAAATATATATTAGGGATATGGTCCCAAGAAAGACTATGGCTATATATATATATTTTTTTTTGGCTATGTTAGGGCAGTTATGTCGAATCTCACAGTCACCACCAAATTGTTGATGGCAACGGCTAGAAAATAAACAGGTCTAGATAGTCACACCGAGATGCAGCGGGAACAAACTAACAAAAAAAAAACCACACAACAAAACCAACAAGGGTGAGGCATTAAGATTTGGCAAGGTAAGGCTTTTTGAGTTTGATTTGTTATGGGTGCGACACAAAAATGAAGGACTTTCGGGTTAAAAGACTTTAGCGAACTTTTATTGGATCTAATTCGAATTTTTATTATTTATTCTGAACTGGTCTGCTCTTCTAATGGAGCGAACTACCACTCTATTTATACAAAAATTCGGTACTAGAGAAAAAAAAGAAAGAAGAAAAGAACTATGGATCTCGCCCCTTGTCTCAGCACGTTATCACCACTGATCTTGACGCGATTTTGATTATACACTATTCCTTCTACATGGATGTAAACATCCGACTTACATGGCCACATGATTTACCCGATTTGTTACCTTTTTTGTTTATTTATACCTGACAGAGCCACCGCCTCACTTAACCAATTTGGGCGATGCTTGGTCATTGTTTTGCACTAGGTGGTCATACCATGGTTCTTCCCGTGCGCCACAGCTGAGAAGTTCAATACACCGTAGTCTTGGGTCCATCTTGAGAACAATCTTATCACGATGTGGCCACGATTTCTTGACGATTTGTTTGCGATTTCCTTCGAATTCTTCATCTTGTGGCTGTTCCAGGCTTATTTTTGTTTGGGGGCTTTTGGGGCAAAACTGATTCTTCACGATTTCTTTAACGATCTTGTGGGCTCCGATTCAGGGTTTTCGTCACGTTTTCAGGTCCCGTGACATCAAATTTGGTGCCGCGGATTTCGTCGGTTTTGCCACCAATAGCATTAAAATTGCAGATGCGAAATAAAAACATAATATATTATATAGATATTCTAAATATGGAAAATGTGCTCATTGCAATGAAGATAACACGCAACTAGCATGGTGTCTATCATGCGACCCTGATATGACAATAATATGGGCAAGTAGAAATAAAGATATTGATGATTGTATGAAAGAATTCCAATTTAGAACCTGTGCATATAAATATGTAATTGAATGAATTCCATATAATAGATTTAACTCCCTTCAATCTTTCTTTGTCTGCATGTCATATATCATTTCCAATAAAGTTTAAGATTAGACATTAAACATCTTATTTATTGGATGTGACCTTACTCGTGATCTGCCACATTTCCTTTTAGGTTAAAACGGAAAGGATTTTCAGCAAAAAATTTTATATTATCATTATCTTGATCTTGATCTTGTTCTTATAAATATCATGAGCAGGCAACGTTGCATTGTGCAGGTCTGATCTGATCTGATCTAGAGCATTCCCCCAAAAATTTTTATCGCATTTGGGTTGTATTTATAAGATTCAATAAGTTAAATTGACTTTTGATTTCATAATTCGATGTATGCATTGCTATGAAACTTTATTTGAATTTGCATACTAAAAATACATTTACAATAGCAAGCTTTATGTTCATCACTCATGTGGCTTATTAGTTAAACCTAATAACAATAATATTATATACCATTTTCTTTTTAAAGCACATCTTGAATATGTACAGTACTAGTTATTATCAAGTAATTAGCTACAGTGAGCAGCACTATTTAAATTCTATCAGACAGACCTCCATTTACTTATTGTATATATGTACATTTGTAGAATCTCTTTAAATAAAACTTTTCACCTTGTACTTTGTCAATTGTTCTGTGCTTTATAGCTTTCTATTCTTCTAATTTGTTAAATTGTAAATATAACTAAATTGTAAATAAAGTATACATGGACAATATTATATGGGATTTAGCAGGAAAGTGTTATCATTATCTTTTTTCTTTAATAAGGTATGGCTTAGGGTAAATTATATAATAGTTTCTTTTGTTTAAAAAAATTTTTTTTTAAACTATGCAATATACTTAACCATATTTAGTAAGTATAAAAATCATTATCGTTGTTTTCTATTTGGTTGAATTTTGATTAGTTTATGCTATTGCAGCAACAAAGCCTAACCATAATGTGAGGTTCTTACACTGCTATCATAGTTGTGGTGCTTAATCACTAAAAATGAGGTCTTGTACTGCCTGGGGTAGTCATAGAGCCTAAATACAATATGAGACCCTTGCATTGCTATCATAGCCACAGAGCCTAACCACAACGTGAGATTTGTTGAGAAGGGCTAGACTGGATTAGCTCAGAAAAATATGGGTCATACAGATATCAACCTATACTAATATAATCTAAATCAACACACTAACAACTAACTCTATTTGAACCCTAATATTGGAAGACAGAAAGAAGGTATAGAGAAAATTAGCCTAAGTTATTTGGGCTAAATAGAGTTCTATACTACATTACAAAGCTCTAATTCAGAGTCATGGGATTATAAGATTTATTTATCAGAAGTAATTAGTGAAATATTAAAGTTAGGATAGCAGACTCTTGATTGAGTCATCTCTATTGAGTTATGCCAACTCTGAGTTCATCTGAGCTCTCAGCTAGCTATTTTATTATAAAGTCAAGAGATAACGAATTTATAATTTTACATTCCTATGATAATACAGGTTTGGAGATTGAACTTATTAGTGAAATGACATTAATGTCATAAGTGACATTAGTGTTATTAGTGATATTTGTAGAAGAAGTGCCATTTATTGATGAAATATCATTAAGAGATGAAGTGTCATTTGTGGAATTAGTGGCACTTATGTCACTAATAACATAAGTGACAGAAAGGAAATAAGTACACTATACTAATGCTAACTAAATTTGGGTAAAGTAGTAAGAATCAATCTGAGCTACCTCAGCATTGATCAATTTATTCAAAGTATACCAATTTCTCCAAACTTGTATGTATTTGACCTACCAATAAATTAAAATTTTATTTCTAACTACAATCAACCTTTTTACACCTTGCTTAATCACCAAATATAAAGATCTTGCACTGCTTGTAACAGCCATAGAGCCTAATCATAACATAAGGTTTTTATATTATTATCACACTGCTATTGTAGTTACAGTGCTTAATTACTAAGCATGAGGTTCATTACTGCTCATGGCAGCAATAGAGCCAAATTACATGAGATCCTTGCATTATATCACATCCACAGAGCCTAATCACAATGTGAGATTCTTGCATAAAGTCTTGCACTGCCTACTGCAGCGATAGAGTCTAATCACAACATGAGGTCTTTTGCAGCCACAGAATCTAATCAAACATGAGGTTCTTGCACTACTATTATTGTTATGGTGCTTAATTACCAAACATGATGTTCTTGCACTGCCTATAGCAGCCATAGAGCCTAATCACAATGTAAGGTTCTTGCATGCTATTGCAGCCTTGGAGCCTAATCACAGCTTGAGATCCTTGCACTGCTATTGGAGTTATAGTGCTTAATACTAAAAATGAGATCCTTACATCCTATGGCAGCCATAGAGCCTAATCACAACATGGGTCCTTGAATTGCTATAGCAGCCACGGAGCCTAATCACAACATAAAATCCTTGTACTGCTATTGTAGTAGCAGTGCTTTATCATCAAACATGAGGTTCTTCACTACCTGTAGTGGCCATTAGGTATATGTTCGGTTGCTATGATTATTTATAGTTAATTTTCTAAATACTGAAATGATTTTTTCAATTTGAGCTTTTAATTAAAGTTCTTTAGAATTAAATTCTATTTATCTCATCTTATAAGTAGAAAGAATGATACCTTCTCTGGAACATAATTTCAAATTTTGTTAACTTTATAACTGGTTATTAGCCATCAGTTATTAATCGGTTATGACATTAACAAATTTTAAAATTCTTAGTTTAAGAGAAAGTTTTGTTCTTTCCACTTATAAGTTGTGATAAACAGAATTTAATTCTGAACAACTTTAATTAAAAGCTCAAAAAAAAAAAAAATTACACAATATTTGAAAATTGACTGAATAATTGTAACAAAACCCATCCCTA
>CAJVPU010002047.1:0-11381 GCA_910591775.1 Dentiscutata heterogama | reverse complement strand
GTAACGTTGTTAATTATCTAATAAAAAGTCCCCGGCCAAGAGGTCACCTTAACACCGAAAAAAAAAAAAAAAAAAATAATACCAATTGGTAGAATATAGTAAATATATAAATTTTTTTTATACTTTAGATTTATACTAGTTTTTAGTTACTAGTATAATTAGAAGGCTAACAAAAAAAACTTATACAGTCAACTCTCTCTAATCCAAACCTCTCTAATCTAAAACTCTAAAACATTTATAAATTTTATTATAAAGTTCAGATTAGCATATAATACCTCTTTGAGAATTAAACTAAATATCAAAGAACAAATAGTTTGAAATAGATAGAGTTAATTATATATATATAGTTTACTTTTATTTTATGTTATTTTTTTTATATCTCTTCTACTTTTTTTTATCTTTTTTATTTTTTCTAAAAAAAAAAAATAAAAGAAATAAAAAAAGTACAAAGAAGTAAAAAAAAATAAAATAAAAAATAAAAAGTAAAAACATTTATATAATTTTTAATTTTTTAACTCTTTCTAATAATTCTTTGTACCAAAATTACAACAAACTTTTTTTTACAAAAATAGTAAATTATAGTAGAAAAGAAGAAAATAAAACTGGTCAAAACTATAAACTGGTATTTGTTATTTGGAGATAGTTCTCGTATGCTACCTGCTAACAGGCCTAGAGCTTATTACTCATTGTGAGAATAGTACTTGTTATTTAGAAGTAGTTCTTATATGCTATTTGCTAACAAGTTCAGAGTTTATTATCTACTGACAAGAAAATTAGCAATATACTTAGCTTTATATATTTTATTAGTTTTAAAAAAAAATATACTTTTTTTTAAAAAAAATACAAGAGCTATACTTCATACTATCACCTATTTACTCTTTTAACAAAATTTTCATAAAAAGTAGACAAAATAGTTTACCTCTGTCAAAAGATTAGCATTGTTTACTCTATACAAATCAGGATATTGTAGTAAATTGCAACCATGTATTTTGTTTATCGACAAATATCATACTACTTCACATGACAAGACCTCTATCTAATAAGCTACATACAAATATTCAGATAGTTAGAAAGAAATTTTTTCATTAAGACATAGCTTTATAGTAGAGATATACAAATATTATATTTGTTATATAATTTTTTAAGCCTAGCACAGGTTATAATAGTGCTTTTTTGTTTCTTTTTTCTGTTAGTTTTGATATTTTTTTTTTGATATTTTTTTTTCTTTTTTTTTTCTTTGTTAGTATCTGACTTTTTTTTTTTGTTTTTTCTTTTTTTGTATTAGTTTTTTCCCTTTTATTAGTATTTTTATTTTCTTAATAGTATATTATATTTTCTTTTCTTTTTCAATTTGCCTTTATGAAGAAAAAAAAATTTTAAGAAAAGAAGTATATAATATTAACAACTGATTGGTGATATTGGAAAACAAGTTTCAAGTATAGTTTAAAATCCTAATAGAGATAAATAGTTATATAGCAGGTTGTACCTGGGTACTTTGATATTGAGTAAGTTTTTTTTATGCTTTTAAATAGCTTATATACTGTTGTAGATAGCAATAGTTACTATAAATTCTAATAAAGAAGAAAGGCAGAATCATCTAATATATAAAAAAAAAAAAATAAAAAGTAAAAAAAATTATAAAAAATATATATTGTATAAGGTAGTATTAATTAAAAGAAAGTATATAATTTTTTTTTATTTTAAAAAAATCACATTTTAAATTTGATATAATAATAATAATAATAATTTATTGTTAGATTGATATAAATTAGCCAATTATATAAAAGCTTTCTATAACTTTACAACAAAAATTAACAACTAGATTTCTAAATTCTAATTTTAAATAATATCTAATTATATATAGTATTTAAAAATTAATTTAAGCAACTCTTCTTGACAATTTCTTAGACCAACTTTTTATAACAAAAAATTTTAACAAAAACTATAGAACTATGTTAGAAAAGAAGGATATAAGACTGACAAGAACTATAAACTGGTACCTATTATTTAGAAATAGTTCTCATATACTATCTGGTAATAGGTTTAGAGCTTATTACTCACTGTAAGAACAGCACTTGTTATTTAGAAGTAGTTCTTATATGTTACTTGCTAACAAGTTTAGAGTTTATTACTTACTAAAAAAAATATTAGCAGTATACTTAGACCTACTTGTCTTACTATTTTTGAAGAAATATATACTCTCTTTTCAAAAAAGTACAAGGTCTACAACAAAATTTTTAAAAAAAGTAGGCAAAATAGTTTACATCATTAAAATATTAGCATTATTTGCTCCTTTTAAATTTGGTTAACCCAGTAGATTGCAACCAAGTGTTTTGTTTAGTAACAAACATGTTACTACTCCAAATAAGACCTATTAACTAGTTCTTAGTTAAAGATTTATCTGAATTTGGTTGTATATCTGTAGTCAGATACGTTAAAGCAAAATTTTATAGTAAAGATATATAGATATTGTATTTGTTATATAATTTTTTAAGCCTTGCACAGGTTACAATAGTGCAATTTCTTTTATTATTTATTTATTATATTGTTTAGCCCTGTCTGGGTCTTACTTGTTTTTTTTTATTTTTTTCTTATATGGTTATTTTAGAGTTTTATATTTAGATTTTTGTTTTTTTACTCTTTTATAATTACTCTTTCTTTCAATCATTTTTCTTATTTTCTTTTTTTTTTGCATTATTGTTTTATTTTCTTTTTTGTATTTTATTAATTTTATTGAATGAAGAAACAGGCTTGCTAAAGCCTTTTTGCCAAAATCTAGGTAGAAAAAAATTAAGTTTTGGCTCTTAAACAGAGCTAACAACATCTTCTGTTCTATGTATTTGTGCAGTATAACAGGTTGTATTTAGATACTCAAGAAGCAACCAGATGATACTGTATCTAAATATTATAGTTTAGATATATCATGTGTGTTCTGTATATATAATAATTATCTTTTTAATAAAGATAGTGACAAGACTATCAAAGAGTTAAAAAAAAAAAAAAAAAAAGTATTTAAAAAAAGTATACAATTATTTTTTTTTTTTAATAATTATGTTATTATTTTATTTTATATTATTCTTTAATATATAGACTAATACAAACAAATTTGTCTACATTTTTGCATTTTTTTTTAATTTTAATCTATTTTTTTTAAAATGCTAAAATATTTAAATAAAACTTTGTATAATTATATTTGAAAATAAGAATTATTATTTTGCAAAATTAGTTTTTATAGTATAAAAAAAAGTTTAGATTGCTTATAAGCTAAAATAGATAAGTTTAAAAAAAAATTTAAATTAAAAAAATTATTTACAACTTCTTGATAAACTTTTTAAATATTAATTTTAAATATATAGTTCTTAAAACAATATTATAGTTCATATAAAAGATTATAATTTTTATTATTATACTTTTAAAGATTTACTAATAAAAATTAAGACTTTACTTAGAAACAAAAATTTTTTATAGACAAAAAACATATAAAATTTAAGAAAATCTAAAGAAAAAATTATATAGTAAAAATTTTAATACAAGAACTTTAAACTTTTATTATACTAAAATTTTTTAATAATTTTAAAAAATTTTCTTAATAAAGTTAATAAAACAAAACTAAAATTAAATATTTTATTTAGAAAATATATAGCTAAAATCAATATATAAGTATTATTAAAAAAATTAAACTTTTTAATAAAAATACAGACAAATTTGCCTGTGTTACAATTTAAGGGATAAAGCTAGCGGGTAACTAGTAGAGAAACTGAAGAGATTCTATTAGTTTGCCAGTTTCTGTTCGCTCTTATGCCAGCTTGGTTACCAAATTATTCTGACCTGCATAGTCTCTTTAGATGCGATATCTTGCAGACCCTTCTGTGCTTCTCTTACCTGAGCTAGTAAGTATACTTGTATCTGCACCTGCCTTGGTGTTTCTTATATGTCTTATAATTTTACCTTAGTGTATCACCCACAACCTCACTAAGTTGAACTCTTATTACTATTTCAGGATACTTTGAAGCTATTTTTTCTTATATTCTCCTGAGCCTTTTTGCCTCCCTGACCTCTTTCCTGCCTATCGCTAGTAAGCCACTCATGCAGAATTTTTTCTTTTCTTTTCTATATATAATTCTGCTTGAGTGGATAACCAAAATTCGAATGTGTTTAGCTTCTAGACCTTGTTTCTGCATAATTACTACTTCAGAATATTATTACATTGATTGCTTTGATATTATTTAGTATATTTATTGCATACTCATACTAGTATTCAGATTAGAGGCCAAATAAAGCTTTATGCATTTTTATTTCATTTCTGAATCATATATATTATATTTTTTATTTTAAAGATTTGGGAATTTTTATATAAATTTATATTAGTTTCTTTCGTATACTATTATATTACTTGCACAAAAAAAATCTGGGCCTGACCCCGGCGAAATAAATGAAGCAATTAGGCTCTTCTCTGGTTTAGCAAACCTTGATTTTGAGCCTAGTTATAATAATCATATATACTTTCAATATCTGTCTAATAGTAAAGATGATATCGCTCTTCTAGATGCTCATCATTCTGAGGAAATTTTTGATAAATATATTATTCGGGTTGCAGATAAGGAATTCACAGTAGTAAATCACTTATCCAAAGTTTATGGGTTACCTGATGCTTATGAATGCATTAATGGGAATTTGCCTCTTCGCCTCATTCTGGATATTAATGCAAGACAAAAACCTAATCCAATGAATCCCAAACTCCCTTCCTTAGATGAATATAAAATTTTTCGTGAAGATTTAAGAAGACTTACAATAATATTATTTATTTATTTTTTTTTGTGCAATAATACTAGCTAATTTCAATTTCTATATTCGATCTGGTCACGAGGTGACCTCTTCTGGCCTGGTCTTCTGATCCATCGATGCGAAACAGTATCTTTTTTTCTTATTTATATTCAAAAAAAAAGATTAGTAAATAAAATACAAAATTATAACAGAATTGATACTAAAGCCTTAGCATATACTCAAAGGCGGGAAGGAAGATGCTTAATGAAAGTTAATACTAATTCTAATACATATTTATAGGTATGTAAAAAAGGTTATCAATAGGAGGCATCATATAAAAATATGAAACAGAATTGCCAATAGTGTAATATTTGTTCTAATGTACTGAAAAGAACATGCTGATATATATTTGAAGATTTATTGATAAAAAATTCCCACTCTGAAAATCTAAGTTCTTGGAAGGGTTATATCTGGATGGATACAATGATGAGTTAGGATTGGCCTTCAAATATAGTGGTAGTCAATATTACCAAATCATGCCTTTTTTTTATCCGCAAGGACAGATAAATCTAGATGCACAAATTTGGTATGACTGAAAAAAGAGAGCTCTATGTTATAGAGAAGGAGTAATCTTTATCACAATTCCCTATTGCACCATTGATTTAGAAACTTTTATAAAAAGCGCCTTGCATGCATTTGGCTTCTTTTTGATAAGAACCATCTAGGAGGAAGCATAGGCTTTTCCTTAATATATATTAATTGTTTTCTTACAAAGGGATGTTAAGGTCCTGAATTATCTAAATAATATAAAACAGGCATCGGGGATTCTTTCCAACAACAATTCTTTGAATTTTATGGAAGCTAGGTGACAATATAGGATCTGTTATTCTACATCGCTCAAAAAAAATCATTTTCTCACTCTCTGGAAGCAAGCAAAAATCAAACAGTAGTATTCTTTGGTAGTTGTAGTTCATCAATGCCTATTGGATAATTATATTTTACCGATAGCTTGAAATATATCTGCTCAAGTTTCATGGCATCATTAGGACTCATTCTAATTAGTTGGGTTGGAGTGCTATTCATATTGTCAACAATCTTTCATGCAAACCTTTTACATTCTCTATAGCATTCACCAGTAGATAGAAAAAACTCTATTGCATACTGGTTTTTAAAAACCCTTAATTCGAATAATCCAGTATAACAATTGACTATTACTATGCTTGTATGTCTAAAACGTGCTTTAATTCTTCAGATATTAATATTATGTTTATCTATTATCAATATCACACTTCCCATAAACTCACGACCTTCATCATATTGCAATAGTCGAGGCCAATTAAGAGGGTTGTCAGAATTATCATATTTACTCTTAAATGCATCTGCAACTTCTTCACTGCTTTTTGATATTAAAAAAACAAAATCTTTATATCTAGTCACACAATCTATAACTAATAATATATAGTAAAATAATGTGTTACTATCTAGTAAATCTATATTTACATCATATGGTATTTTGATTAAATCATACTAGTGTACGGTATTTGGCTTTGTGATTTTAGAGTAACTAGCATAAGGTATTTGTTTTGGTGAAGGCCGAAAGATTTGATACATTGCCTAACCATCAAGCTATTTTTTTATATTAGTAAATGAAAAGGTATAACTAGCTTTCTTATATGCATTCCATAGTCTTTTTGTATTTTGGTAAAGACCCTCAGGACAATAATATAGCTTCTGTAAGGCAAAATGTTGGTCTAGATTATAAGCTTCTTTAGAATCAATAAAAATAGAAGGTATTTGTTTTGCAATAACTTGATCTAGCTCCCGTGCTCTCTGGAAATCGATATAAATAACTGGTTTCCCCATTTTGATTCTCTTTTATATATTTAGCGATTTCTGAATTATATAAATTATAGTAAATAAAAAATATGGAGGAATTACAACAAAGTAATCAAGAACTTTATGAGGTAGTATTGCAATTAGCAGAATCAAATAGAAATTTCGAACAGCGACTATATACTTTAGAAAGAATTATTAGTATACGGGAAGAAAGAATAAGATTTCTTGAAGAAGAGTTAAATAACACAATCGAAGTTTCTACAGAAGTAAAAGAAGAGTTAAAAAAAGAAATCTCAAAACTAAAAAGAATTGTTTACCAACTCGAAGAAAAAAATAAAAAGAAAGACAAGGAAATTTTAAATCAGGATAGATTAATATTAGAATTCGATGAGTATGAAACAAAATTAAAAACTAGAATATGAGAAATATCTAAATCAGCTAGAAATATGTCTAAAGTACAAGATTATACAACAAGATTAGTAGATGAAAACAAATGGCTTAAATGAGAAATAAATACAATAAGGACCAATCAAATAAATAGGATTAGCAAAATAAATCAGCAAAAAAATTGTATTACAAACCTACTTTGTCAAAATTTTGCATTATTATTATTAAGGTATAGTGATAGGTTAGAACTTATAAATACTAGAGAGGCTTTACAAAATGCAGAAGCACAGAATTTTAATGAAAACGAATCTGACCCTGATAAAAATTCTTTAGATATTTATAATTTTGATCAAAATTTAGATATGGGTATGATAGCTGAATTGGCTGATGCTATAGACCGATCCCTAGATGATACAACAATATGTAGAACTATTTTAAGAAATCAAATTAAAAGATCAACAAGGGCAATTCGCTGAAAATATACTAATCTACAACAAGATCTGGTAAATGAACGATGGGACCGTGATATGTACATGCAGGAGCATGATCAAGTGGTACAGGAGCGTAATCAGTTATGGACCAATGCTCAGAATCAAGTAAACAGAATTGATAAATAATATAGCAAGAAAGCAAACCCGTATTGGTGAATTGCTATGTGAAAATTTTGTTTTTCAGTTATTGTATTATCAAAATATCCTCCACCTACAACGATATAGAGCCGATAAAGGTTTGCTAGAATATAATTGAGATAGGTTATATGAATGATATGAGAAGTGGAAAAATAAGACTCATGCAGAGCACCAGAATATTTTAATTTTAAATCAACAAATTTTTGCACTACAGAATAACCTACCTAATCAAATAAATATGGCTGAGGCTAGACGTTTACCAGTATTAAAATTAATGGCTCCTGCTCTTGCAAAATTTCAACCCTACATAGGTCAAGAACCACCTGATGAATACTTGGATAAGGTTATTCAGTCGTGGGCATATTTTGAAGAGCATATGATAGTTCTTGAAAATGCAAATGCAGGAGATTTTAATGATGCAGTCAAGTGTAATATTTTAAAGTCTATGATGGGCTAAAAATATGCTCCAGTACCGGCAAATAATGGTCTTGTAATAGGAAATCCAGCTATAAATACTCTAGATACATTACGAGGTTGGTTAAGAGCAAAATACCAACAGAAGATAGTTGGAAATCAGCAATCAGCTATACAAAGATTGACTCAAGAAAAATACCAACCTTATGATACTCCAGATACTTATGAAGCTAGAGTTCGGCCACTATTATTAGGAGTGGCAGACAATGATATGCAAGTTATAGGATTTCTTAAAAGCCACTTAACGGGTAATTTTTACACTTGGATGAGAATAGCTAATCCAGCAGATATTAATGCATTTTTTACTGAGCTAAAAAATAAGTGGCTAGAGTGTGGACAAAATTTGAGTAGAAGGATCTCAGAGGAATTAAATCAAATTCTCAATCAAATACAAGCCTTACCTAGTATAAATCTAGTATCCTATTCTTTACCACTAGTTGCCTCAGCTTCTTAACCAGCTTTTACTAAAGACGATATACAAAAGGCAATTCAAGAAGCATTAGCACAGCAAAAAACTGAATACCAATCTTTATTAGAAAAGCAAAAAGCCGATTTCCAATCACAAATAACCTAGCAAGGAGTTGCTCAAAAAGCACAAGCACCAGCTCTACAAACTGTCGAACCAGTTAGACAGCCAAGAGGTCCTCCACCATCATTGCAATCAGAAGAAGATCTTCAGAATTATTATGTATCTAAATTCTTAAATAAAATAGGTTTAATAACTAAGAATAAATTAGATTTAGATTATTCTATAAAACCTTTTCAAAGACCTTGCTCTCAACAAAACCAATCTATGAGAATGGATAGAATAGAATCGAAAGTAGATAAAATTGGTCAAATGACATCTCAATTCGGGAGGATGATGCTCGATAATTAATCCAAAAAACCTGTAGCTAAATCAAATTTTACACGTTACTATTCCCAACTTCCATCTACACAGTCCTAATACACACCTCCAGCTTCAGATAATGAAGAAGATAATAATTGTAGTTATGATGAAGAAAATAATAAATAGACCGGGTATTATCCACCAGAAAAAAAAAACAAATACTAGCAGAATACAGCCAGCCTGAAACATATGATAAGCTGTTGCCAAAACTTTTACCGGCAATGCATAAAATATGTCAGTCTCATATAGTTCAGGAAAAAGAATTAAAATTAGATGAGTGGTTTTCGTCATTGCAATACTTGTATTGTAATATAAATGATCTATTGATCACTAATTCTTTTTTAGATAGTGTGAGTGAAATTGGGGGGTAAATAATGCAACAATTAATGCCCTGGGGTGGAAAGCTGATAAACCTTCTGACTTTGCTATAAAGGGTAATTCCAAACATATATCCAAATCATTGAGATGGTATACAGATGTGCCAATTAGTGTAAAGGACAAGGATAGTAAGATTGTTACAGCTACTGGAAATTTTGCTCATATTAATAATGGTGAACCCGAACCAATATTATGTTTAGGTATAACATGGATTCGAAAAGTTCAAGGTATTCTTGATCCGAATAAAAATCAATTCCGAATGAAGTTATATGGAAAGACTTACACTATCCCAACATTTAGCAAGGCCCTAGTAGCTAAGGATCTACCAAAAGAGAAGCAGATTCTAGAGGGTTCGCGTGATTCAATCCAAGTATCTACTGATTCCTCCAGCCTGACTAGTGAGGATAATTTAAAAAAAAGTACAAAGAGCTTGAAAAGCGTCTCTTAAAAACTGAGAGATAGCTTGACTTAGCATTAAATGCAAGTAAAATTTTAGTTGAAAGATACTCTAAGCTTATAGAGAAAAGATTAAATGTGTAACAATATTTCCAGTAATATTTAATAATTTATTAAGATCAGATTCCCGTCTTGATGTATCATCTTTGGAAGAATTGATTATTCTATTTTTTTCTACTGGAGAAGATTTGTCTTTTGCCTTTGTACTAGCCTTTTTTTTTTGACTAACCTTATCTTTTCGTTTGCTAGTTACTGTATTCAGCCTTATATGAGAATTTGCACTATCTTCATCATCTCTAGGGTGCTATGTATGAACAACCTCATCTTCTTGTATATTAGTAGAGGAGATATCATACTCAGCACTTACCAGCTGTAAAGATTCTTGGTTATTTTTTGAAATCTGATCAGAGATGCTAACAGATTCTAAGATTCTATGCCACTCCTCAGTTGGTTCAGGAAACCTCTGATTATCAATGATTTTTTGATATGTCATTGCTTCTATATGATGTTTTTTACACATAATACGTCAAGCATCTGAAATATTATTCTGAGCATTTCTAATTTCTTCAATGGCTTTGGGTGACAAGTGGGTGGCATCTGATCTAAGAAATTTACGAGTATGGGTTGATAATTTTTTACTCATAATTTATTAATAATAAATTTGTATGATACCAATAAAAAACTTGTAAAAAATTTATTTGCAATATATTTGGTCTTGGTATAATATTGGTCTGATATTAGGTTGATATATATAGGAAATTCGCTTTCCTTATTACGTAGCTTGCTATAACCATGATCCAATAAAGAATAGGTTTGAGATATATATAGTTTAAATATTAAACTAGTTTATTATTGGTTTGTTATTGGTTTGATTCTGGTTCTTTTTACCAAAAAATTTTCAAGAAAAAAAATATCTACCTTCAAGTAAAATTATATAGCAAATGTGTATATGCTGAATAAAATAAATGGTGGGTAGCTCTGTCTGGCAATAAACTTGGGGATTCACCATCTAATCGATATTCACCCAGCCGAACAGAGCTTGAAAACCAACTTACTTGTACAAAGCGTGATCTAGATATTGCTTTGAGCTTGGGTATTTAGCTTGGTACTAGATGCAATCTCTTGATAAAAAATAATAAGAGCTTTTCAGAGCGTGTATGTTAGCTTGAAGACGAAGTGAGAGAACTCAGAAATCAGATCACTCACAAAGATATTTCCTTTAATAATATCAAAGGTGAGATTGTTACAAAATTGGAAGAGATACGGGCTCTTCAATCAAGAGTAGAAGAATTAGAGTAGGGTGTTTCTTTAGCACAGAAGGAGTTAATAGAAATGGATTCTTTCAAATGTAAATTAGAACTTGAAAATGCAGAACTATCTACTAAAAATATTTACTTAGATCTAAAGAAAAAAGATTTAGAAGATATATTAGCTAAAAAAAAGGATGAATTAGCGCAGATGAAAGATAATTTAGTCACAACTCAAAGAGCATTGATAGAGAAAGACACCCTCCTTCAAGAAGCAGTCCTAAATAAAGCTCATTTAGCCGAACAGATCCCAAAAACATT